>JAKWIY010001427.1:0-21284 GCA_027704805.1 Solanum corneliomulleri | reverse complement strand
CATAGAATGAATCCTTGGCATCTCGTGGAGTTCAAAATTGAAGGAAACCAGTACAAGGGTTAATATATGGTGCGGGTTTTTAGAGACCAGAAATCAGATTCTTAGCAACAAGATATTTACTTTTATCTACCAGATCTCCTGGTGTTTGTCTAAAAAATATGCATGTTTATTACTTGTTTCAGAAGACATTTTCTCCTTCATCCGAGCACTGATTTAAGTTATTCAAAATCCATGTGGTTGTTGGAAGTGTGACTACTTAGGTGTATGATTAAAAGTTGTTGAAGAACCTCAAATTGACTTAAATTGGTGTGTATTTGGGTTTACTAGGCTTAGTTTTTTAATTGATACTGGAAGTTGTTGTTTTGGCTACTTGCAAGCCTTGAATTGTGTTCAATATTGGAACACAAGTTTAAGGCATAGTTAAGGATCTCTTGACATAATCAATTATGGAAATTCAGCCATGGGATTATCTTTTTTCCATTTTATGTATTTAATTGTCTAAACAATTGTACTAACATTGTCATTCTATATTTATCATGTCGTTGAGTTTGGAGGCTGAACTGAAAGAAAAAGTCATGTCCTTGTGATTTGGAGCGTGCACATTTCGTCAACTGGTAGGTAAAGGCTTCTTTTCATTTATATTGAGCATGAATGTGCCAATTTATGATGAATAGTAGGAATTAAGGGCTAGTACGTAGTTATTCCTTCTTTTCTTCATCGAAAAACATCATTAAGGATTTATTGATACGATTTCGAGGGTAGTACAATATTAGTGGGGGTTGTTGGTTTATTGTAGAATGTAATGTGATTTGCTTGAATTATATGTTTTATAAACCATGTTGAACCTTAGTCTAGGATAAACTAGTGATGCATTAGACCCGTGAGCCTTGTAAATTTTTTATGTTTTCGATGTTGCTTTGAAAAAAACTAGCTCCTTCAATAATAGAATAGAAGACTTGTGTCTGGTAGTAAGATCCTTAGATTAGGCATTTGTGTACCTTTTTAAAAACCATCACTCTTCTCTCTCTATTTTTGTGTCTCTGATGTGTTAGTAAAGGTTCTAGGATTTCTCGAGGTTGACGTGTTTCAGACTTGGAGACTTGAATTATTCTTTGGGAGTGAACGTTGATCCAAAGTGGCTTGGAAACTAGTTTAGATCCTTTTCAGAATAGACACGCCCTTTGGCAACTATTGCTAGCTCGGTGACTTACACCCCTAGGAGTGGACATGCTTGATGGGTAGCTTGATATCTGAGATACTCTATATATTCGATATGCCCCTAGGTCACTATTGTTAGTGTGGTTGCTTACACCCCATAGAGTGGATTGTTTTTCTAGGTGGCCCAGATTGATTGTGAATTTTGCTATATGGAATAAGAGTTGACTAGTTTCTTCGTTTCTCCTTACATGGTCTAGGAGACTAGATGATATTTCTTAGATTCAGATATAGGTTACACTTGATTCATGTAGGCTTATTCATTTTATGTACTTGTCGGTTTATAGTGTCTGTTAAAGTTTTTATTTAAACTTGCACATAAGTGTAATTTCTAGGCTTATGATAGGTCTAGTTAGGTTTAGTTAGTTGTTCATAGATTTACTTTTATTATGCTCGTGTGCTTTCCTTCTATTCCCTCTTTGACTATTGTGTGTCTAGAGTATATCTTTTTATATTGTCCTTACCTTTCTTGATTTGTATCATTGTGATGCCAACTGAGTACACTTTGCTTCTGTTTTGTGATGCAGGTCCTAGTACTAGCTACCAACGATGATTAATAATGCCATCTTTTTCAACTTTAAAATGTCAGAGATTAGGGTGACCACTTGACATCATGGATATATAATGAACCTGTGTGTTTTATATGCTTTTTCCTTCTTTCCCCCTTTTCATATCTACCCTACACCTTTTTTTTGTGTGTTGGATCGGTGGCACACTGCCTAAGGTATTCGGTGCAATATTTAGTTTTGGAAGTTTAATGGTTGAAAGAGTTGACTTTAATCAACATAAAGAGATTAAGGGTCATTTTGGTCTAGAGTGATGGTTTATTTTAGTTTTTGGACTGTCGTTTAGGATAGGTGTGATTAAGAATATATACTACTAAAAAAACTAGATTTTGCACTAGAAAAACTTTGTAGGTAAATAACAAATTCCTTTGTTAAATCCACTTAGCAACGAGTTAGCGGATGATTTTTGTTAACAACGAGCAAAATAGCAACAGAATAGCGACTACGTTCGTCGCTAAATGTAGTTTGTTTAGTGCTCATTTTGTTATTTATTTTTGAGTTTTCGCTATGAATGGAACATGGGGAAGATTTATTACTAGACGTCCTTGTAATTTAATTCCGTTACTAGAGTTAGTTCTATAATGTCAATTTTCGTCAATAATGACCTTTGGTTTAATTCTCGAGGATGACAAGTTGAGTTTTTAGCAGTTGGTGTGGGGTTGGTGTTTCTTTAATAAACTGTTGATTTTGGTCAACAATTGGAAAAGACGACCTCATATTTTCTTTTATCATATCCATTGAGTCCGGAATATTGTTTCCAAGTCGTATTAACTTCTTTAATGCGCAATTTTAACTCCAAATAAATGTTGACGCCTTTGTAGTTTAATTGGGAACTTAGGCCTTTTCTTAAATCTGTGGGTGTCTAATGTGACGACTTAAGAGAACTCTTCGTCTGTTAACCAAACTCCAGTAAACAGACGAAGGGACCACTTAAGAGAATGAAACAAAGGAGGCTCTGCAAAGGTCACTTAAGATACCAAGTGGTCTCTTAAGGTAAGGACACCTCTTTAGGCAAAGTTTGCTTGGTCGCTTGATGATTCCACAAATTTGACTAATGTAGGGATATATTTTTATAGGATTAGTGTCCCCAAGTGCATAATTTTGTTTAGTAACTAATAAAAACCTTAAGTTTTTGATATGTAAAGTTAGAGAAAACACATGGACATTATCTAGCAAATAAAGGGAACTAGCGGCTGGAATAGTGAGAAAAAGATAACCTGATAAATGCCAAACTTCTTTGGCAATACGCTGATGTGACCATTAGCTGACCTAGATGTTTCAAAAGTGTCAATACAAAAGAGTAAGGAAAATGAAAGTCTTAAGATCATCGAAATCATTTGACGACACGTTATATAGGTCAACAAACCGCCTAGAGTTAGACAATGCTCGAGCAAAATATAATGGTGACTAGTATCTCATTTGGCATGTCACCGACCTGGTCAGTGTGAGATGATCTAGTCATCGAAGGTGCTGATAAAGATTGTAAGCAAGTGTTGATGGGCGAAGTAGCAAGGAAGAATTCAAATAATCGATCGACGATATCGATCATTATCACCTTAAGTTACGTGATTTAGATCAAGAATTCATGAAGAACTGAAGGCGAGAGGAAGAACCCTCGGCGGATCGCTGAGTTGATCAATGATCTCGACAAACTACACCGAGTGATCCCTTGTAGCAAAATTTTTTGAAAACTAAAAATACTCGTTCAGGGTTGAAACTTAATATCAAATATAATAGTATTAAACAGTAATTTTCATAATTTGCTTTTATTATTGAGATATATGTTTTGAGAGAGTTTTGAAGAACTTGAAGAATAAAATGGTTTCAACTCCGTAATTTTGGACTTGGTTCTTGTGGATTCTTCACTGTTGGTTTGTTTTGAGACCAAAATCTTCATACCCGTTTGAATGCAAACTCGTTTGGGTAAAATTTTCTATCTCTTATACATGTCTAGCTAAACCCTAATTATTGAGGTGTGATTTTATGATTATGGGATAGATTATTAGTCGGGTCTTTCTTATTGATGGTTTAATTCTTGCTTAAATGAGATTTTATTTAGTAGTTGTGTTGGAACTTACCAAAATTGTAGTTGATAATATGATTTCACCTTTGTGTTGGGCTTGCTCGAGAGAGAGAGGTCATAGGACTAAGACTACTAAATTAATTGTCGGTAGGAATGGATCAACATGAGGTTTAGCTCGAGGGAGTGAAGCTAGTCCTTCTCCCACACACTCATCTCGAGAGAGTTAGTGGGCTAAGGAAGAGGTTGTTCTTCATGCGGCAAGTAGGTGTTCGTGGGTGTCCGAAAGGAACCCATTTGTTTCGAGGTGAGTTGTTCAAGAGAAAGCTTACACCCTCATAGTTTAACCTAGTCACAAATATTCAACGAATTTACTATCAAAATCATGTACCCAATAGATTAATTTATCCACTATTCCTACCACATCCCAAGAATCATGTTTCCCCATTAGTCTTTATCTTGTTTTTAGTGTCTTTAGTTATGAATTCAATTGTTGAAAATCCCCCATTGATATTTGATGCTTACATCACTTCTGAGATTTAACATGTTTTTATTCGATAACGTTTTTAGCTATGACTAATCAGAACCTAATTTATTTTTTAATAATTCTCAAAATCACTCCTTTACAATGTTGTACGATCGTTGACACTTGCATTGAAAGTTGTGTCTTAATTACACAAACACCAAAATGCCACTGCCGGTAAGTGCTTTTATTTGAGAATTCTAAGTTTAGTAGAATTTTTGTTCTTCTTAGTTGTAGTGTGCTCACTTAATTCCGTTTTTGTTTGAGTATTTGTGTATCACAATGGGACACATTAGTGCAAATAGGGAGAATAGCAGCCAAACAGGCCATCCAGTGGGTGGTTCTCTTTATCGAGATGAAGACAATGATGTTAATAGTGTTTATAACCCTGCCCAAGTGGGTGAGGTGTGTGAAAATTGTATAGATACATAGATTTTTGTTCTCCTCTTCCAGATCTCGCTCGCCACTCTCCTAAATCTCGCTCACCACCCTTATCTCTATAACTAATACAAACAGAAGCGAAATGTTAAAATTGTGTTTCTGTTTGTATAAAGCGTGACAAAATTGTATATACACATGCAAGTACATATATTTTCGTCCTATACACTTATAACTATACAATAAAAATACTCCCCTGCCCAATTTCTTTCTCTCTATCTCTCGTTTTATACATTTTCAAATTATATCTAATTTCTCTCTTTTTCCTCTTATACAATTCGATTCAAGTGTATAATCCTTGTCAATCCTTTTGTCTTTCTCTCTTTTCTCATTTTATACAAATTCAAATTGTATATAATCGTTCTATACACTTATAATAATATAATTCGTTTTATACAATTCGTTTTTATACAGTTCTTTGCCCAAGTGTCTATCTCTTTCTTGTTTTATATACTTCGTTTTATACAATTTGCTTCAATTGTATATGCATAGCGAATTATACAGTTTCTATGTTTGCTATGGAGCACAATTATGTAAATTTTGCTATAGCATGCAATATGAATTTTTTATTTGCTATATGTGAAAGTTTTCCTAAATAAAAATCATTGTATCTTACTTATTTCAACCTTGTGATATTGGGATAATAAGAGCTTTCTAGATGTATTATCGACATATTTTATCGTAGAATATTAGAAGACTATATCCAGAAATGATTAATGTTTTGGATGCTATCATACAATCCATGTAAGGACATAAAATATACCTATGACAATAGGAAGTTGTTTTCGACAATGTGCAATTCGTCCGCCGGGGGATGCAATCTCGAAGAATTTAAATGAACCTACTTGTGAAAACATCATTTATGAACTTAAGGTTATTGGCGAATAATCCAATTAAAATAATAAAATGGATGTCAATAACGTGTTGAATTATCTGAGTAAAAATAATACACCTTCAAAGGTCCAGAGCTTAGAAGATATTGTGGATAACATCAAAAAAATCAATGTTTATGATGAAGTTGGAGATGATACTATATCTTTGGAACCAGTTACGCATATGGAAACACTTATTGCATTTACAACTCTTCACATTTTATGGTGCAGTTCCAAAAGACAATGGTGGAGCTCCTGGATGCAACAAGAAAAGTTAGAGAGGAGCTTCAACTAGATTTAAATTTAAGAAAAAATAGAACACAATATATACATATTTTGCTAAATTGTCTTCGATATATTTGTACTTTAAAAAAATTTATTATTTATGCTATTAATAGGACCATATATTTATATAGGGAACTTCTGGAAATATATTGTCTTATTATCTTATCAAAATTGATAATATTTTCCAGTAGCCCAAGTCGGGACTTGAGAAAAATATTATTTTAGAGAGATTATTAATTTATCGACTATAAATCTATAGAGATTTTACTGTATATTATTGTTATTATATATGAGTCTTGTCCATTTTGCATTCAAATAAAAAGTCTATTTGTTTGCATTTCTTGTCTATATGTTGTATTTTTCTTTGATTTTTTTTCAATAACGTGATCATGAAAATATGAAAGATTAATTTATATAAAATATATACTTACTATTAGTATTGCATAAAGAAAATTAATAAAGTAAAAAAAAAGAGTAACAAATCTATCACACTATACTAACAAACATGAAATAAGCTAAAGACTATATCATGAAGTCAAAGCCTTCTCCACTCTATCAATATATAATTTTTGTCACATGTCAAGCGCTACAAGAAAAGAATTAATTAATTATTTACATGTTTAAAACTATTTTAAAATCTATAAAAATAAAAAATGCAATCACTTGAAAAAAAAAATACTAAATGAAACCATATGCACCATAGGTCTCCATAAAAATAGTATTTATTATTAAAAATAAAAATAATCTTAAAAAACTTTATTCAAAAAAATATTTCAAAAAACCAAATGTTAAAAAATTGTATTTTACAATAAATAAAAAAGATTCGCATAATTGCAGTTAATTATTTTAAAATAGTAGGATCAGTTTTGAATAAATTAAAGGGATGAGTTTCAAATTTTTTTAAATGCATTAATATATATATATATATATATATATATTATATATATATATTATATATATATATATATAAATGTATATATGTTGTGTGTGTGGTTTATGTCATATGTCAACACAAACAACATATACTTTTAAAAAATAAGTTGATTACTATAATAGAAATTAATAATAAATTAGTATTTTATTTTAAAACAGTTTTTAAGAAAAAGCACATTAATGAATTAGCAATATCAATTTAAAAACAGTAAATTGAAAAGAAAAAAAAAAACATCACTACCTTCCTTTTTAACTTTTAAATCGAGTAGTTATTAGTTTTAAAATTCAAAAAATAAATGCATCACATTAGTTTATTTAGGACAATTTTGAGTAGTAACTTTTTCATTCCACGTTTCTCTATTGCATGATTATACCAAAACAAAAAAAAGAAGAAGTTAATTTTGATATTTAAAAGAATCTTCCTTTTTAAAACTTCATAGTTCATATTATTTTAATTCATGAGAGTTTTAAATTAAGTCTCTTTAAGATAAAGAAAAAATAAAAATTTTACAATTTAAAAATAATTAAAATTGACCAAAAAGAAGGTAAATAAATTTTTTATCTTAAAACAGATAAAAATTAGTAGTGGACAAAAAGTAAGAAATATAGTAAAACAGTTTATAAGAAAAACACCTTAATTAATTAGTAAAAGATATTAAATAAAAAATTTTAAAACAGATAAAAATTACTAATGGACCAAAATGTAAAAAATATCAATTAATTTTTTAAGAAAAAATGTTAATTAATTACTAAAATTATACATGTCTCAAAAAACTATATATTGAATATTTGTAAATATTACAGATATTTATATCATGTTTTTGAATTATTGATACACATCCGAACGTTGCCGGATCTCCAAAATTAGTCATTTTAAAAATGTTAAATTAAATAATATGCTATGAAACTATATGAAATTAGAAGAAGAAGAAAGTAGTGAGAAGAGAAAAGACTTCTTATTCCTCTTGAAGTATATTCAGGATTCATTGATCCTTTTCAAATCTTCTTTACAATGAAAGAAAACCCTTTATTTATAGGGAAAACCTTATTTGGTCCCCAAATAGGATTCTAACCATATCCTACTAGGACTCCACATAATTAGACATTCACTATAACACAAATTGTTTATAACACTCTCCCTTGAATGTCGATGGATTATGTGCCTCGTGAAAACCTTACTAGATAAAACCCAGTAGGAAAAAATCTAGTGAAGGAAAAAGAGTACACATATCTAATAATACGCATTATGGATGCCTCATTAAAAACCTTACAAGGAAAACCCAGTGGGACAAAACCTTGTGAGGGAAAAAAGAGTACATCGCGTATTACTCCCCATAATGACAACATCAATCAGAGACTAGATCTTCGTTTCCAATCTTGTGCATCATCTTCTTGAAAGTTGTAGTTGATAGGGACATGGTGAACAAATCAATTATAGTATACTTGAACATACCTCTTGCATGTTGATATCACCATTCTTGGGAGCTCATGAGTAGAAAACTTTGACGAAATATGCTTTCTTCGATCTGCTTTTATAAATCTTCCCTTCAGAGTCAAAGATTTTTGGAAGTTCCTTACTTCAACTTCTTTAAGCAAATAATCTATTGCCTTTTGAAAACTCTTCAAGAGTTTCAATTCTAGTTATCAACTTGCATAACAATATTTTGTATATGCTTCATGCATTTTGAATCGATTTAATCCTTATGAGGATGATAAACTAGTTTTCCAAAAACTTGTATATGCTTTAGATTTTGAACCCATTGGATATTTAATTTTGTCAAGCAATAACATTCAAGTTAGATGTATGACATTTTTTAGTGCCTAGATTGCAAGTCAAATAAGCTTTACGCTTATCAAGATGCATCATTCCACTTTTCACTTGATAATTATTTCTACACAAGCATGCTTTAATAGATGTAGAATTCATATCCTCATAATCTTTTACAATATTGCGCGCTATTGTATTAAAGATATCGTCAACGATAAACCATTTTGTATCGATTCACAACACGACAAAACTTATTGAGATCTCATCACTTCATTATTTTTTAGGTAGCTACCCCTCTCATGAGGTTTCATAAAGTGTAATGTCGTAGGCTCTCCAAGAGCACATGTCTCTTATTATGATCATTTTGATTCTTTGATCCTCCCCCTTTTCAAGAATTATTTTATTTAGAATTGATTAGTCTATCATGCTTCATTCATGTCATAGACTTTATCCCTTAAGGAACTCGATAGATGTATTTACAAACTTTTGTGTTGCTTCTATCTCCCCCTTACGTTAGACAAACTAACATATATCTCAATCTTTTGGAGAATTTATCCTTGTGCATCACGTATATTCATTGATTATATACCATATATCAAAATAATCAGATGAAAAATATTTGGTCCCCGACCATAAATCAATTGAAAGAAAATTTGATCATAATTTATCGGTCTGATGCGTACAATTACTTTTGTATGCAATATCGTATTTCATATAAACATATGAAACTTTATTTTCATAAACAATGATTTTACTATTTGAGACATTTAGTGTCACATCATCTTGAATATTTATCAATATTATCAAGATAAATTGTGTCTTGATTACATATTCTTAAATTGTGTTCTTAACTCATTATTTTGCACAAACATTTTGTGAAATATCAAACTACATGTTGACCCAAAAATACATGTGATTATCTTATAGATGCATCTTTTTATCATATCACATGATAGGTGAACGGGCCCATATTCACCTTTTATACTTTTCAGAATTAGAGATTTGTCCCAACTTTAGTTGATCCAATCAACTTTATCACGAGAACAAGCAACGTAAAGAATTCTTAAAGAATCTTCTAATTTTTAAATGTATGTCCATTACTCAGTATGCACATCTTTGGGATGACCAAATTATTCATGCCAACTAATAAAATTATTAGTACTCGTAAACTCCAAGTTTACTACGTCATGTGCCTTTTGCTTTAGTAAATTTCTGATTTACTATTATATGACTAAATTTCAATTTTATTACTCCAAGAGTAATTTTCAGATTTATTTCTTCTCAATTACTTTACCCTTTAGGTGAGTCATGATCCCATCATTGAATGGACTAATCTGAAGAAAATTGTGCATGTAACACATTATTTGTGCCAATATTTTTGCAATCTTTCTCATGCCTAGCATGGTGGCTTACACCTGCTTTAGTACCTCATTCAATATCTATTTGCATTATTCAATTTACTTGTCTTCTTTCAGACATATTATGCACTACAACCATATTGACTTTACGTAGTGAAGCAAATTTAGTAAATTTCATGACTCTCATCTCAAAAACACATTATTTTTTTTTAGTCATTATTATATCATCAATAGGTGCATTGAAGACTCACATTCAATGTCTTATCCATATAAAAGTGTCTTAGGTCTAAATCGAGGGATCTTGAACCCAATATCTTATCATCATGGAGCATCAGGACTTTAACCCAATGTCTTATTACCCTTTTTTTGCGATTGGACATAAATCCATCGTCTTATTCTTTTGGTGCGATAAATCTATCGTCTTACCCATAATGAGGCTCAACCTCAAACCTTCAAAATAATTATAATTTTTTAATCACTTTTGATGATCATCAATATGATCGTACATTATAATTACACACAAAATTGAGATTAATTGATTTATTATAATCAACATTAGTAGTTAATATATATAGCTTAATAGATCACATACCTCATATAAAGGTTGAAAACATACCTTTCACTTAATTGTGCTTATTCAATTATTAAAATAAATTAAGAATTTTTCTTCCCAATTGATTAAAATTAAATGTATAAAAAGTCAACAAGTCTCTTTAAGTATTTACTTTAGATGATACCTCCAGATTTGTTACATAAATAATTACAACATAAAGATTAATCATACCTTGAAGATATACGAACATTATTGCAACATTTTTGCATAAGCAAGATTTCTTTTGCACTTTTTCTCGTCTTCTATCACAATTCTTTAAGAATAGAACAATCGTGCTGATAACGTGTATGAAACTATATGAAAATTAGAAGAGAAGAGAAAGAAGTAGTGAGAAGAGAAAAGACTTCTTATTCCTCTGAAGTATATTCAGGATTCATTGATCCTTTTCAAATCTTCTTTACAATGAAGGAAAACCCTTTATTTATAGGGAAAACCTTATTTGGTCCTCAAATAGGATTCCTAACCATATCCTACTAGGACTCCACATAATTAGACATTCACTATAACACAAATTGTTTATAACATAATATGAGTTATTATTGAATTTTAAAACTGCAGATGCAATTTTATATAAGTTTTCGTTCTTACATAAATAATTCATGATGATAAAATTTAATCTTATGTCTAGTGATAATAAGTTCTTCAAAGATACCAAAAATTTTTCGAACAACTTCTCCTTCTATTATATATATTAGATACTGGCTCCGTGTCAGTATAGGACCCAATATATGTAATTTTTCTGTTCCATTTTATGTTGTACATATGAAATTTAAGTCAATCAACCTTTTTTTAGTATGTTTTTATATATTTTGAATTATTAATTATTTTTATTTAGTGTGTTTTACGTAAATATATTATAAAAATATCAATAATTAACGAGTTAAATGTAAAAAATGAACTTATAAAAAAAATGGTTGATACTTGAAATTTCATTTTTATCATATAAATCAAGACAGAACGAGTAATATACATAATATGAAAATTACATATAAGGTACTATAAATCACACTAAGTAGCAACTTAAAATATCTATATATCTGTATTTCTTCCAATTTATGTGGTATAGATGAATTTTGAAAGTTAACAAAAACTTTTTAAATGTTTTCAAATATTTAAAGCCATAAATTCTTATTATTATTTATAACTTTTTTACGTTAAAATTTTATTATATAAAGTATAAAAGAATTTTTTTTAAAAAAAACATAAATATCAGCACAAGCTCAATCTATGTTATTTTCTATATTTTAGTTATTGTAATACCCATTGAATTTTGAGAGCCAACTAAATTTTTTTAAAGGGTTGTTAAATAAATTTTAAGCAGTTAATTATTATTTATAATATTTTTCTTTATTCTAAACTAATATAAGTTTCTCTCTTTCTCTATTGCATAACACGAATGTAATTTTGAGAGTCAACTGAAATTTTAAAATATCTTAAGTTGTTAATTATTATACCTTATAAAACTATTACATCATTTTCAAACAAAATATGTCATTTCCTTTTTTAATTATAAATAGTATAGCAAAAGCTAATAGACCTATAGTGGGTGATAAGGTTCACATTATTTTTGTGGTATGACAGTTAATATAGTTCTATTGAGATTGCTAGAATAGTTTGAGAATTAAAAGCAACCATACAAGGCGTAATTATTGCATTTTTTGATTCATTCTAAATTTTTTGGAAAAACAATTGGGTGTTGGCTTTTTGGTCCCGACGATTTTAGTTGTTGGAACTTGGAAGGAAATTATAGTTATATTCATTACGAAGATATAGCGAGGAGAAGCTATGGTATTATTGGCTTCTCATGTAAGATAATTCTGACAAGAAGAAAATTTACTAAATTTTATTATGACTCAACTCGATAGTGTAGATTTTTTGAAATTCAGATAAGATAGTATATTGGATATAGCGTTGGTATAAAAGACCCAATTACCAATATTGTAATTTATGCCTTGTATTTTTTTACATCCCCTGTTAATAGTGTATATATGGAAAAAATTTGTATTTGCATCACCATCTTCCAAAAATCTTCTTCTTTTTTAATAATCTCATTAAAATAATTGATAGCCAAAGGTTTACAAGTTGATGTAAAGTTAATTGTAGAATCTTCATCCATTTTTGAATACCGTTAATTTGTCTTAGGATCTTGTATTTACGTTTGATAAGATTACCAAAAGTATGAACATTCCACTTCTTAATAAGAATAGAAAAATTTGAATAGAATGTATGTACTCGTTTTTAGAAAGCCAAGCAGGTTTAACGATATACGAGAATCTGGAATGTCTTAACCACATTGTCTCGAATCTAAATTACTAATTAGGTCCGTGCTTTTGATACACTTTAGCAATATAGGAAAGTGATCAAAATGTGTGAGTGGCAGGTCCGTGACATTAGAATGTATATATATTTATTGTCCTACTAAATTTTCGGCCTATTAATACCAGGTTATCATTTCCTTTATATCTAGGTAGTTCATGAAGTCCGTGCATTTTTTATTATTAAACTCGTTGGTGGGACAGTTGGTTGTTGAATCATTGCATGGTCGAAGTTTGATTTCAAAGGATGGAGTATTGTACTATTTGTGTAAGCTTGTGGGATTTTTCCTTGAAAGGTGGTGGTGGTTATAAGGTCATCAGATTTGTGATGTGAGTAAGCAGGATTTGTACTATGTACCATATGAATTTTTTTGTCCTCTTTAACTATAGACTAGTGTTGATGCACGGATGTTGCACATGAATATCAAGCGCCATTGAATTAATAATAATTTGCATACTATTAAATTTAAAGAAATATGTAAACAATTATAAAATTAATTATAAAGTTTAAGTTCCTACGAATAGTGTATATAAGCTTTCTTATGATTTATATTGGAAGTTCGTCACTTTTATTTATGAGCCTATAGAGTGAGTTGTGGTCGAATTTCCAAAATAATTTTTCCTTTTGCTTCCAATTTTTTGGAAATATGGGGATAAGGGAGAAAAGGCTTTATTTTTCTCAATGGAAATGTAAAGTATTTTTTTCAGGTTTGGCCTTGCCCTTTATTTGACTTTTATACATGTGGAGAGGGAGGGGGTTAGTAGAGTTTCAACCTTACCATGTTTAATATTTTCTTTTGTTAAAACAATGCTTAAATTTTCAACTTCTTATGACCAGGAGAATATAATTTTAAAAATATTATTTGGGCTATATAGATTATCTAGTTTTGATGCACGTGTGTTGCACGTGAATATCAAATCATGCATTACATTAATGATAATGTGAATATTATTAGATTAAAAAATTATGTAAACAATTATAAAATGAATGATAAAGTATAAGTTCATATGAATAGTGGATATAAGCTTTCTTATGATTACTATTGAAAGTTAGTCATTTTTAACATATTTTAGTTACACATCCTCCTAAATATACATTCTTCTTTCTCCCCCGTAGTGCATTAATTTGGTATTATTTGTATTGTTGGAATTCTTACTATTAATATAATATAACATAATATAAATATTGATGTAAAATAGAAAATATATACTAAATTGGATATTTTTAGATTCAATATTTTATTAATATCATTCATGTTAGGGAATGTTCAAATTTCATTGAACTTCAAGGTTGTCAAAGTGTGAAAATCAAACGTGAATTTTTTAGAATAGAATAATAGAACACAAAAAAACATAGTTCAAAAATGTGAAGAAGCCCCTTCATATATAGTTAACAAAGGTTAGTATGAGAATTTGCATATTGTTTCTATCATAGAAGTCCCACCCATTTGAAAATGTCATATCTCACCGGAATAGTCAAAACTCTTTGAAAAAGTTGGAACGATTCAAAAATGAAATGGTGTATTCATTTAATATAACATAACATGACATAAATAAATAAGTAAGTATATAAAATATAGAAGATATAATTATTTGTGTTTTATAAGAAGAAGAAGACCAATGGAAAACTTAAAAATTAAAGTTTAAAAATTTGAGGAAACCCGTCTTTTTATAGTCAACAAAGGGTAGTGCATAAAATAATCTTATTGTTATAAAAAAAAAGTGAGAACCCTTTATAAACGTCACAACACTTTAAAAACGTCAAAACTCATCGGAAAAGTCAAACTGTTTTGATATGTCACAACCATTCAGAGAAGTCACAACTCTTCGGAAAAGAGTAACCCTACGGAAAAGTCACAACCATTATAAAAGGTCACAACTCATCAAAAAAGTTTTAACTCTTTGAAAATGTCATAACCCTCAAATGTGAAAAGGTGTATGTTTTAAACATAATATAATATAGTATAAATAAAATAAAATATATTTTTATATAAGGTATACTATATTTTGTGTTTTAAGTTGGCGGTATTATAATAGTTTATCATTTAAGTTATGTAGTTTTGTAGAAAAGATAAAAAAGATAGATATAGATTTTTCTAATTTCAATTTGATATAAAATTTTAACTAATAAATAAGCATGTAATTTAAGGATATGTATAATATATAAAAATATCTTTTTAACTTGTGATATTATTAAAGATAACAACCAAGAAAAAAGAATAGTCATATTAAACTGAAAATTATCAGTACAACAAATAAATTGGAAAAAGAGGAGTACTTATTAAATCTAGTTTAGACACTTCAAGCAAGTTTTTGATCAAATTCTTTCCCTCCAATTTATAGTTTGATACTTTTCATAGCTTGAACAACAAGTTGTAGTTTGTGCAACATAAAATCATTGAATTTCTTGTCAAGTAGAATTTGTTGTAAAAATATATTTATGGTAATGAAAAGGCGTACATATTTGGACTCTTCCAACATGGTTTGCATCAAATCTTTTTTCTCCAACAATTTAAGACTTTTCAAAACTTAAACACCACATTGTAGTTTGTGCAACAGAAAATCATTGAACTTCCTATAATGAGAAAACCCTCGTTATGTAGACAACAAAGAATAATATGAACATGTGTTTATCATGAGTAATCTAATAAATCACGATCCTTCAGAAAAGATACAACTTTTCCAAAATGTCACAATTCATCGAAAAAGTCACGACTTTATCAAAAAGTTATAACCCTTTGGAAAAGTCACAACACATCAATATTAAAATGTGTAAGCTTTTAATATTCAATAGAAAAAAAATATAATATAAAAATACAACATATTTACTAAAATATATATTTTAAGTTGAGGGTATTATGGTAATTTATTATTCACGTTTGAGAGTTCATGCATTTAAAGTAGTATAGATAGATAGATAGATATATAGATGTTACATTCCCATCTAGATAGGTAATGTTAAGTATTTCACTTATAACTAATTGGGAGTTGAGTAGGTTATTGGATGAAAGGATTTTAAATAAATTTTTTACGGACTATAAGGGTATTAGTTAAATATTTCCTTGATGAAGTGTATATTTCAATGTTGTGGAATGTGGGGCATATTGCTTTTTCTTTTTTGTGATTTTTGGAGATTGGGATGTGAAGTTGTTTTTTTCAAGTGTTCAGGACCTGCATGTTAAGCGGAAAACATTGAATTTTGAAATGTATTTTGCCATCCTTTTTCCTGTGATGTGTGTCTTGTGATGTGTCATTGCGAAGAACAATTGCTTTCTTTATCTGTATGGCAATAAATTTTCCAGCATATTCTTGCTAAAATTCTTTATTAGAGTTAGGGACCCGAGGATACTGGTTTGGTGTTTGATACTTGAATTTCGTTCTTGGCTTTTTTTGTTGTTTCGAAAGGAAATCTTTGTCCAGGTGTCGTCAACAGTTGTCGAGGAATTCGAAGTGTTGATATTTTTTTTTTGTGTTGAATGGGGATGGAATGTAGTTTGGTTATTATTGACAAAATTACATTAGGTGGATGATTCTATTTTATTTATTATGCTGGTCAACATTAGACTAGAGTCTGAGTGTCTAGAATCGAAGCTAGTTAGTAACCCAACCAAGGGTTGGGTCGTGTCCCAATGGAGTGGTAGTGAAAGTAGTAGATACTCAGAATTCTGTTCTAAATAGTGATAGTTTAAGAAATTTTCGAATATCAAAACAAAATTCAGTTTGTTAGACCTAAATGTCAAATATCAAGATTGGTTTTTCACAAGTAGTAGAATGGAATAAAATAAATGAGAAATAAGTATGGGAGAGAGTTCTTGAGGTGCGATTGATATATGTGAAGATAAAAGTGGTGGGTACATGCTTTCGGTAGCTAATTTCAGAAGACAATGATGACTAGGCTAAGCTTTAGGCGAAATCAAGTTCCCTTTTGGTTAACTTACCCGATATAAAGGGGTTCCTCTCGGACAACCACTTCTCTAAACTATCCAACCAGCACCTTATCCACACTCATCTTTGGACGGGAGTTCTTGGATATGGGACTAGGGATCACCCTCTCGGGCTGAACTTCATGTCGATCCTTTCCTTAGGAGATCATTCTAGTGAACATAGTTTCACGGCCTCTCTCTCGAGCAAGCCAAAACCACATGGGTGATTTTGTAATAGTAACTAAAAACCCATTTGATTAAACAACAACCATTCGGTAAAATTACCATTGAAATACAATCTAAGCTACATGCAAGCAAGAGCCAACAAATTAATCAACCCATAATTGCGAAAGCCCATCCCAAGAATGGGGGTTTTTAACCACTCATCAAGTAGTAATGAAATATACTTAAAATAATAAAGGAATCAAGTGGGTATAAGAAAATAAACCTTAAAAGTAGCACAGGAAGGTAAATAGAGAATACCCACTTCGAAATTGGAAGAACAAATTCATTTTTCAAGCTTCAACAAAAAACCCTCTCCAAACTTGAGAGAAAACTTAAGAACAAAGTGTCTAAAAAGAATATCAAGTGTAATTTGTTTCACTCTCTAATTTTCTATATCTAAATAAGAAAATAGTTCATTATTTATAGACTTCAGGGATGTGTTGGCGAATCTTTTTGGCGCAGTTAGTCGTGATTCGACAAATCGCTCTTTGTTCAGTACATCACCGCTTGCACGATGCCTTCCTTGTCTATGTGTTCTAAATCGATGCGCGGCATTATTTTACTTCGTGGAACTGATCGGTGATGCACTAACAACTCCTTAGTTAACGTAATGCCACAAGGCAAGTCGGTTTGACTCTTGGGGTTAGCCATAGTGTCACTACGCAAACCCTCTTGCTGTCTCGGGTTGAGATGAGATGAGATGTGGCCCATATGAGTCTCTAAATGCTTGATTGAGACCAAATGGTAGGTGACAATCTGATTTTTGGTGGACACATATTCTTTCATAACTTTTAGAATTTTCTTCAACTTTGTTGAGGATATGCGAGAGCATATACTCAAATTTACCACCTTCTGGATCCTTGGACTTTTGTAGCTTATGGGTAAGCACATATCTATCCTTCTCCCCAGATTTTTAAATCTTATTTCGAACTCTACATTCTTATTCTCTATCCTTCCATCCTTCCTCTCTAGCCCAACCTTTGTTACCACCCTGCCTTGGGTAGTTTGACTGGCAACCACCACCTTGGTTTGATAAGAAGTCATCTCTTCACTGTGTGAAGTTTCAATCTTCATTCATTAGGAATTTTACTCCAAACTCCCACATCATTGACTCTACAGGCACCTGCTCCCATGGCATTCTTGGATAGAATATCAAGCTACATAATGATCTTGGCAATATTTTTGTCCCTTTCATTGTCTTTTTCAATCTGCTCTTTATATAATTGAAAGGTGACCGGAGAAACTTGGTTCTCACGAGTTTACTATGAACTATTGAGGTTTTTCATGCAATCTAGAAGTTGGGCTGCCACCGCATATGGTTGTTGCATTTGTCCTACTGGTGAGAGTTTGTCAGCCACCCATTTGTTGACTGAGTCTAGGCTTCGATTAAAGTATTTGAGGAGGAAGTTACTGAGAAGACCATGTGTTGGGCTTTGAAGTACAAATTTTATGAATCGAATCCAAGTTTCATGCAAGGATTCTTCATTAAAACACTTAAAACATAGAATGCTATCTGAAATGGTCATCATGTTCTAAGGGGGAGAGAATCGTATGTTGAAAGTGGTAACCAGTTCCTCCCATGAAGTGATTGAGTTGTGTGACAACTAAGCTAACTACTTTCAACATTCGCCCATCGATAATAAAGGAAATAGTCTCACTCGAACCGATTCCTGAGAGACGTTTTTAAACGAGAATTGTCCAAATACATCTATGAAAACTTTTAGGTCCTCATGTGGGTCCTTGATACGCTCAAACTTACTTCTCAAATAAGAAGTAAAGCGGTCGTGTCAAGTAAATAACCCAACTAGTGAGGTTGGGATCGTTCCCACGAGGAAAATAGTTTAGACTTAACTTCAATCTATTATTACTGTTGTTCAGTCAATTACTTCCTTGGAAAGCAAAAATGATAAAAAGGGGGGTTTTTATTCCTAAATAAATGAAAATAACTAGCGAAATTAAAGAGACACTTAACAGCTTCAAATGTTGGAGTTTAGTCAATTAATGAAAGTAACTAGGGTTTACATGTTCCCCACAAGTTCATAACTTGATAATTCTAACTATAACAATTCTTTTCTAGTATCTTGAATGCAAAGTGATAAGTTATGTATTTCTAAATCCTTGGTCTGTCATCTAGAAAATTTCACTCTCCGCCTTGGTCCGACTACGTTTCTTGCTATCCTAACCCTTATCTTTACCTCATATTAAGCATTGTATTCGATATTTGACTAAGTTATTACCTCGTACCAATCAATACTAGCCTATTAGATAGTATACACTAAATCTATGTTGATAATTCTTTTCCTATTATCTACCTACTTGGTCCAACAAGTAGCATTAAGGAGAGTTCCAACGTTGACCATCCGTTAAAAGACTTCTAAGCGAAAGAATTATCAATACATGCAAGACACTATTCTAGAATTGTTATTTTAGTTAGGTTTTACCTCATTATTTGCCTATGGTTCCCACAACCCTAGTTATAGAGTTTAGTTACCCATCGTCATAATCACAATATTCAAATATATGGTATAAGAATTCATGTACTTACTTCAATGAGAAAGAGTAAAATCCGAAAGTTCTCTTGATTAATCAACAAAAATCACCAACAATCCATTACAAGAATCTCAAAATAATCAAGAATCTCACAAAAAGTCTAAAAATAATCAAGAGTCTAACAATAATCAAGGGTCTAAATATAATCAAGGGCCTAACCAAATAATCAAGAGTCTAACCTAAAAAAACGAGGTTTTTAGAACTATTTATAAAAAATACAAAACCTAATTATATAAGGACTCTATTTGCTGGAAATCTATCAAAACGCGTCTGGATCGACGGACATCGTGACGGAACATCGTGGTCAAGACGGACCATCATGGACTCCGTCGTCCCATACTTGATGCAATTTCTTCTGGTGCTCTCTTCATTACCCTCGACGGCAGGTATGACGGATCGTCACATGCACAACGGTCCGTCGAGGGTCTCCGTTCCAAAACACTTGAACTCTTGGAATATGGGTATTGAGACTAGTTCTCTATACTTCATGAGGAACCTGCAGGACGGACCGTCATGGGTACGACGGTCCGTCACACTTGCCGTAACCCCACACTTGGTCAGACTTTCCCATCTTCCTTTAGCAGCTGCACTACGCTGCCACCTACAGACCGTCACGAGCATGACGGACCGTCACAAGCTCCGTAGGTGGTCTCTTCTGCATTTCTTCGTTCAAAAACCTCCGCATTCATCTTTGGATAGATTTCCTGCAAATAAGGAGAAACTTATATAAAAATTAGCACAAAAAGGCTTTTGGACACACTCAACTTAAGGAAAAAGTATTAATAATACCGTGAAACCACGGTATATCAGTACCCTCAACTTAAATTCGTTGTTTGTCCTCAAGCGACGCACTATGACTCAATACAAAATCTTTGTACAATAGTATCCATGTTTTATCCTTTGCAATCATTTGGCTATCAATCCCGATTAATCTCATCATATTTATCCATGCTATCACTATTAGGCTTGAATTATGTGGAATCAGACCATGACACAGACTCAGCATGCACTAACACCTATCCTCTTCAATTTCTCACCGAGGTGGTAATATTTCCGGTACTGTAACTAGTGTCCTCACTTAAAAACAAAATCCTCATTTTTAACACAATGATTTCAGTTTGAGTATAAGGATTACTTTTAAACAGTCACTCCAGAACAAATTCACACTCATTTATTACTATTGCCATAAGCTTGCCCTTATTTTCACTGCTTTAAGTGGCTATACAACCTTAGGATCACGATAGAGACTTCTTAGCTTGTAACATAGGCTCAGTGTCAGGTAGGGTATATTTAGGTTTACTTTAGTGACTTTTTACCCTCTTGACATATGGCTATACATACCATTTTCTATCATTTTATTTTGCCGAGTTTCCATATATTCTTTCACATTGCTATTTTCCTTTTTGTTTCTTCATTTGTGTAAGTGACTCTCTTCTTTTCTTGCTTGTATTTTTTGTAATTTTTTTTATTTATTTTAACTAATTCTTGAGTCACGTTACTTTTGTTCTTTCTCTCTCTTGGTTATTTTCAACCCCACTTTCAGTGCATTCCTCATAATAGCCACCCTTCAACTCATGGCTTTGCCATGAGTCCAAAGTACACAATACCCAAAAGGCCAAAAATGTTGTTTACTGCATATCCACCAAAATGCTTTTTGGCATACAAGTCAAAGTACACAAT
>JAKWIY010001426.1:0-20457 GCA_027704805.1 Solanum corneliomulleri | reverse complement strand
AAAGAGAAATTGATCGATCGAATTGGTTGAGGAGAATATCAAGCTTGGGAAATTTCTTTGGATTTCCAATTCTTCGGTGGAGGTAGTTATGGTTTTACGTTACGATATTCGTAGTGAACTCTTAATAGTGAATGTTATGTGTTGATAGTATTGTAAACCCTGCTATGTGCTTAATTGTATGCTTGCATGATTATGATTTATGAAATTGCGATGATTAACAAAGCATGATGAAGCTATTGAATCCCAAATCTTGAAAGAACCCTAATTCACTTGATATATATTATATGAATGCTGATTGATGATGCCTTAGTGTAAAAGAAGGCTTGATAAATTATATAATGAGAATGATGATGCCTTAGTGTAAAAGAAGGCTTGATGAATTAGGGGATCGGGTGCCACGTTCCGGTACCAGGATAGAATGAATATGAGGATCGGAGTGTCACGTTCCGACACCAGGATAGAATATGGATCGGGTGCCACGTTCCGGTACCAGGATAGAATGAATATGAGGATCGGAGTGTCACGTTCCGACACCAGGATAGAATATGGATCGGGTGCCACGTTCCGGTACCAGGATAGAATGAATATGAGGATCGAAGTGTCACGTTCCGACACCAGGATAGAATGAATATGAGGATCGAGTGCCACGTTCCGGTACCAGGATAGTATATGAGGATCGGAGTGCCACGTTCCGGCACCAGGATAGAATTAGAGGAGCGGAGTGTCACGTACCGACACAAGAGGAAGAATGATAATGAATCTTGAAAGATAATGAATATACTCAATCTAATGAACTTAATTCCCAAATGAGTATGGTTTTGAGGCTTGAGTCCTCATGTGTGAACTTGACGGTAATTGTTAATATGTTTTTACTACTAAAATATGATATTGAGAAAGACTTCATTAGCATAAGTGATGGTGATGTTCAAAAAATTGATCATAAATCTTGACAAATTGCCTTACAAAAAGTTAAGGTGATCGTCAAAATTTTGTCCACAAAAATATGGATGTATCGCCAGTTCGCCACAATATTTTAAGCATCAACGAAAATATCATATTGATTGATTTGTCTCTCGATATATTTGACATATTTCTGAAGGAAGTGGAATTGATACACTTCCTACTAGTATTGTTGAGCTCCGTCCAGTTATACTTTGTAGTTTTACAAAAATCAAATCATTCTTTTGCTATTAAACTAAAACTATGATCTTGACAACTCAATGATATAATAATGTATATGTAAAACTTTTCCAGCCCATTTCAATGGAATGTTTTTCTTTACTAATCATGAATAGCTTGGTTCTACGGGTTGAAATCTCTCTTTTCAAAAGGGTCGAACATGGTGAAGTTTGGCATTTTAGCTAAGCAGCTTTGTGATGAATTAACAAGTTATGGAATAACTAGTGATGAACTTGTAGAAGTGGTAGCTATGAGAAAGAAATCGTGAAGGACACTAGGATAGCAATTTTGAATGCTAGTTTATCTATTAATATTTTCTTAAATTCATTTTAAAGGTTAGTTAACATTTATTTTTCTTGAAATTTTCAGTAAGGTTGTAACTTAAAGAACTCTTAATTACCATTCCTATATTCCATTATGCTAATTAGGAATTCTTCCTTTTTGCTCCCATTCTTTGTCATCAATTAATTGAAATATCTTTTGAGTTTTCCCAATACGTTGTTCATATATTTATGACGAAGATCTCAACTATATTTCTTTGCCCTTTTCAATATTTATTGTTATAAAGATATTGTGAAATTACCATGACCATACAAAATAGTAAATTCTTTGAAATTTACTTCATGTCTATTAAAGACTCATTTCCTTATCTTGCAATACAATTTTCTTACTTAAATAGTCTTGCTTATAGAAAGTATGATACACCAATACTGAAGATGGAAATATAGTTAAGGTAAGAATTCGTCATATTCACTTTAGCTAATGATGTAAGAGAATGTGGACCATCTTCTCGAGATGATAATTTTGTGTCCTCCTAATTTGATGCGCGTATTTCCTTTTTGTAGCTAAAAGAAGGTTGAAGGGATAGTCGATAAGTTGAAGACCTGGCATCGAACTGTCGTCCACATCTATTTTTACTTGTTTGCACATTCTTAAGTTTGTTACATAAGTACTTGAACATGAGTAGGGTTTAAATGAATACCATATTCCTCTACTATATAAGTCTAATGGTTAGGGGGACATAATTTCTTTAGATTTTCTTGATTACGGTGTATTAGAGTTTTATATCTAAAGAGTAAATCATCGTTGGTCATTGTGCATACTGGGAGTTCATTGTGAGAATCAACAAATTCGATTTGTTCTCAAATTTGTGGAGGAGCTAGAAAACTCTTCAGGAATTACTTCATCTTTGGTGATCAATAAATTTCCTATCGTTATATAATATCGATTAAATTTTAATTTCTTATATTCCTAGACCATCTGCATGTTAGTAGTAGTTAATGGGATGAAGGTATTTTCTATATGAGAAACTCACTAATATCTTGGCAATATCATATTTTAACTATTTTGAAAATATTACGTTATTGACATTTCTTTACCATATTTGATATTTTTATACTTCCTAAATTACCCCGAAAACCCTTTTTAAAGATTTTTTTTGGGGCCATATAGACCATTTAATTAAGTATAAATTTAAGGAATCCCATAGTGTAATTCAATAATTACATTCTGTCCCGACAAGTTTAGTAATTACAAAAAATCCCTTAAATTTGTTGAGCTGTGATACTTTAGACTGTAGTGATATATGGTAAATGATACATGGTAATTTAAGACTGTTAAGAAAAATAGGGGACAAAAACGGTAAAGTTAATGTTGTTACTAAAACAACTTAATTTGTGGTAACAGATCATTAATCAGCATTAAATCAGCACTTAATTGGATATTAATTTCAAAATTTGAAAATCAAAGATTATATCATCTATTTTGAAAACAAATTTTTTAAACAGTCTGTTAAAATTGGAACTACAGAAATTTTATTGTTGTTACAGTGGGTTTTTGAAGATGAATACTTCGATTTTGATGAGACATTCCGGAATTTGGGTGAACGAATTGCAGTATGAAAGTTACAAAATCGATCGAATCGTTGTTGGAGATTCAATTTCGTTTTCTAATCTCAAAGCAGCAATTGCAGCCGAGTTGGATATTGATGTATCAAGGAAAGAAATTAAAATTCGCTACATTGTAGAAGGTAACTCCTGTCCGATGAAACTTAAGAACGATATGAGTGTTAAACTATATTTTGAACTGAAAAAAAACGAGCCTGGATTTTCAGTGTATCCATTATGTATTGACACAATTGAAAAGAATAGTGGTACTGTACATAACTTTGATGGAAGAAGTGGAGAAATAACGTGTGTAGAAGGCACAACAAATGATACACAGGCTTTGGCAATGGTTGAAACTAGCTTATTTGAGTCACATGAAAATGTAGAAGTTGGAGTTGCAAATGTTATAATCAATTCAGATATTGTTGATGTGAAGACAGGTCAGATATATAAGGATAAAGCAACACTTGTAGATGTGATGACGAAATATAAGATAAAGAACAACTTCAATTGCAAAGTATAGAGGTCTGATCAACAAAGGTATGACAATGTTTTGATATTTTAATGTATCAGGTGTTGTTTTATAATTTAATTAGTACATGAAACATTACTATTTTATATGAAAACCTGCATGTTTCATATGTTCTTTTATATTTTAATGTATCATCATTTCAGAAATTTGTTTTTGATACATTGAAATAACTAGTTTTGATACTTGAATACACTACTACTGATATAGTAAGGACTGTATCAGTTTAAACAGTCATATCACAACTAGTGGATACTTTTCATTAAATTTTGATACTTTTCTTAAAAATTGGTTGATACTTTTTGTGTAATTCATTGTTTGATTACTTTAAACATTATTGTTTAATATATTATATGATGCATTTGATATGTGTATTAATATGCTTAAAAAATGTACGCAGCTATGTGTTGGTATGCTTTTCAGACAAATGTGGTTGTACTATGAAGGCGTCGTGCAGGAAAAAATCTGATATATTCATTGTTAGAAATTTTAATAGTGAACATACGTGTCCGATGAGGGAAAGGGTATTAAGTTTAAGCAACAGTCGGATTTGTAAGTGGAGTGACAGCTCCAAAATTGGTCAATTATAAACGAATTTATACACCAAGGGATATAAATAATGATATTAGAGAATATTATGGGGTTGAAATATCTTACTAGCAAGCATGGCGTGCTAAAGAACGTGCACTCTCCATGATTAGGGGAAAACCATCTGCAGGATATAGACGGATGTCGCGATACATACACATGTTAAAAACTGTGTATTCAGATTCTTATATAAGAATGCATAAGACTGAAGAGGATGATTTTATGTATCTGTTCATCGCCTTAAGACCATTCATTAGTGTAACGACATGTTTAGTCATTTTGAGCAGCAGATTTTATTTCTGGAAAAACTGGCTGAGACGACGGATCCCACGACGGACCGTCATGGGTACGACGGACCGTCGAGGGGGTCTCGTTCCAAAACACTTAGAATTCTGAAATTTGGGTACTGAAATCGACTCTCTGAAATTCACGACGGAATGGCAGGACGGACCGTCGTGGGCACGACTGACCGTCACAGACTCTTCAAGGAAATTGAGTCTCTGAACTTTGCGACGGACCTGCAAGATGGACCGTCACAGCCATGACGGACCGTCACAGGTTGCGTAATCCCAGGCTGGTCGGATTTCTGTAAATATTTTAAGGGGCGTTTTGGACTATTCGTGCTTTAATTATAAAGTTAGTGGGTTAATGTTAATAGTTTAATTACTTGGGGGTTAAAAGAGATAACCTTGAGTTAATTAGTGAGTTAATTCCTCATCTTTTATACTTAATTATATGCTAATTAGGGTAAAAGAAAGAGGGTTTGAATAAGAAAAATAGAAAGAACAAGGAGAGGGAAAGAGAAACGATCGAGAGAGATACGAACGAAGAGGAAAACACAAAGCTTTGGGAAATTGCTTGCTTGATCACGAATCTTCGGTGGAGGTAGGTTATGGTTTATGCTATTCGTAGTAAACTCTTAATAGCGAATGATATGTATTGGGTAGTCTTGTAAACCCTTCTATATGCTTTATTGTATGCTTGTATGAATGTGATTATATAATTGTGATAAAATAAGCATGATGAAGCTATTGAATCCTAAATCTTGAAAAACCCTATTCTACTTTATTAATGAGATTGATGATGCCCTTGTATAAAAGAAGGCTTGATGAACTAAAGTAATGAGATTGATGATGCCTTGGTATAAAGGAAGGCTTGATGAACTAAAGTGATGAGAGTAGTGGAGCGGGTGTCACGAACCGACTCGTAGGATTAGGGGATCGGGTGTCACGAACCGACACGTAGAATTAGGGGATCGGGTGTCACAAACCGACACGTAGAATTAGGGGATCGGGTGTCACGAACCGACACGTAGAATTAGGGGATCGGGTGTCACGAACCGACACATAGAATTAGGGGATCGGAGTGTCACGTTTCGACACCAGGATAGTATATGAGGATTAGAGTGTCACGTTCCGACACCAGGATAGTATATGAGGATCGGAGTGTCACGTTCCGACACCAGGATAGTATAGGGGATCGGAGTGTCACGTACCGACACAAGAGGAATAAAGATAATGAATCTTGAAAGAATGTTAACAAATTCGAACGAAAAGAACCAAATTCCCATATGAGTATGGTATTGAGGTTTGAGTCCTCATGGGTGAACTTGGCGGTACTTATTAATGATTATAATACTTGTTGTTGCTACATGTTGAGTATTGTAGTTGATTTATGATATTATCTTATATATACTGTTTTCTATTTTGAGTTGGCCGATGATACCTACTCAGTACTTGTGTTTTGTACTGACCCCTACTTGTATGTTTCTTTCCTTTGTTATTTGTGGAGTGTATGAAACGTGCCGTCGTCTTCAACTCAACCGCAACTCTAGCTAGTCTTCATTACACTGGAATTCAGGGTGAGCTAATGCTTCTAGCTTGGACTGGATCTTCTTCTTCAAGTCTTAATGCCTCGAGATTTCGGCATGGACTAGCTTTTACTTATTTTAGCTTTCTTAGATACTCTTAGTTTTAGTAATTGAGGATAGATGTTCTTGTGATGATGACTTCCAGATTTTGGGGATAATAATAGTTGTGTGGAGTTTTAGAAGTTGTTTAATTGATTTTCATTAATGAGTTTAAGTCTTCCGCATTATATTCTGTTATTACATTGAAATGTTGGGTTTTGTATTGGTTGGTTCGCTCACATAGGAGGGTAAGTGTGGTTGCCAGTCGCGGCTCGGTTTTGGGTCGTGACAATTAGGGGATTTAAATACTGCAGACCAGTAGTTGTTGTGGATGGTGCACATCTGAGTGGAGCTTACAAAGGGACATTTGTATCAGCAAGCACACTTGATGGCGCATGTATTTTTTATTTATAGTAATGATGTCTTTTTATATATTACTATCAAATAATATAATGTGTGTGTAATCAGGTTGCATATTTCCATTGGCATATGGTGTTGTTGACACCGAAAATGATTGTTCGTGGACATGGTTTCTCGAACAGTTCAAACATGCATTTGGCGATAGAAAAGATATGTGTGTTGTTTCAGATAGAAATGAGAGTATCATGAAGAGTGTTAGGATTGTGTTCCCCGATGTACCTCATTATGCATGCATCTGGCATCTTTGGAAGAATGTATGTGGAAACTTCAAAAGGAGCAGAAAGGCCATAAGTGATCTATTCTACTCTATGGCCAAGGCATATAGAAAGGAAGATTTTGATAAGTTGATGGCTAAGGTTGAAAGAATTGATCACAGGGTTAAGGAGTACCTTGAATATGCAGGTTACGAAAAGTGGTCAAGAGTTCATGCAACAGTAAACGGAGGTAGAATGATGACTTCAAACATTGCAGAATGTATCAATGGTTGTCTTGTTGAAGTACGCCAATTAACTATATTAGAATTCTTAGAAGAGGTTAGAATTCTTTTTGGATCTTGGCATTGCAAAAACAGAGAAGTAGCCTCATACACAAAGGACACATTAGGTAGAAAATTTGAGGAATTGTTGATTTTAAACGCGGCTAAAAGTTCAAAAATGGAGGTATATATCATTATATAATACTTTATATTATGTGTATCTAATTCAGTGTATCATTATGCTTTTTTTAACATGATTTGTTTTTAAAAACTTATATATTTAAATTTTTTAATGTACACAGGTTCTTCCATCATCTGAGTTTATTTTCTCAGTTTATGAAAATGGAAGAAGATATATTGTTTGTCTTGAGCGGAAAGTATGTTGTTGTGGTAGATTTCAACTAGATGAGATACCTTGTTCACATGCAATCGCTGTATTAAAAAAAAGAATGTCACCGATATGAATCCGTATTGCTCTGATTATTACAAGCCTGATGCGTTGGCAAAAACATATGAAATTCCAATGGTACCAATGCCAGATAAGGAAGATTGGTCAGATCCTAAACACGTGGTAGCTGAAACTGCGTATCCACCTAGATACAGAAGATCATCTGGACGACCAAGAAAAAGAAGAAGAAAGAATGTAGATGAGAAGATTTCGGTGAACACAAACTGTTGTGGACAATGTGGACAAGAAGGGCACAACAGTAGAACTTGTACTTTCTACCCAAAAGAGAAATGAATTAGTCGTAATGTTTCTATGATATCAAGAAAATTTATAACGTAAACATTTTAATGAATTTCAGTTTTCATTACAACTGCAAATTGAACACTTTGTGTTTCGATAAATAAACTTACAAACATGTGGTAATTAAATTTGAAGTCGTGCTTTTGATTATAAATACTTTGTTATTATTGGTGTTGATAAATATACTTGTGTCAATATTTGTTTTTAATATAAAATTTTATAAATCTTATGCTACAGTAAGATATATAATTTAAGAATTATTAGGTAACATAATGTACATGATACATATGGTTTATCTAGTGTATCATGTACTTTTATTGTGTGTTTTTGGTACACATTGTTTATCTAATGTATCATGTACTTTTAGTGTGTATCATTGGTTTGCACAATGATACATCTCCATTAGATAAGAAATACAAAAATATTATTGCGGTTATTGTGTACTTTACAATGACTATAAATCATGTATCATGTGAATTTATATAATTTAACTTGTGTAATACTTTTTTTGTTATGCTTTTCTTGAAATATAGAGTAAATAACTTTACTTTTAAAAAATAATACCAATTCATATGAATATGCTATTTAATTTACCTAAATATCATGTAAAATTTAAGGATTATAGGGTAACATATTGTACATGATACATACCGTTTAGCCAATGTGTCAGTTATTTTTAGTGTGTGTTTGGTATATATGTATCATTTAGTTTTGCCCAGTGTATCATCTCGATTAAATAAAAAATTTAAAAATCTTTATGTCTATGTTTAATTATAAATACTTTGACTATACTTTATTAAATGATTTAAACCTGTGTAGGGCTATAATATGTCTGATATTTATATTTTCAATATAAACATATTTGTTACGTAATGTTAAAAAAAATATTCATGTAAACTGACAAAAACCAAAAAAATAACATTAAAAAGGATAAAAATAGTTGTTCAATAACATATAAAAATAATAAATATAACATTAAAACATTGTTTTATCATGAAATGCTACACTATGTGAACTAAATCTTCTTCTGGTGGTGGTGTGACTACACCCCTGGATTTTGGTGGATCATCATTGTCGCTAACATATCCGCACTTAGCCTTCTCACTTCCATAACTCCACAACAATGCTCCATATCTTTGATGCAGGTAATCAGGACTAAAATCAGCACATGATATATTGATTTGGTCACTGATATACTCGGCAAATGCAGTAACATATAACCCACAGTCTCTACAAAAAAATACAGAATAAATTAAAAACATAATGATACATTAAAAAGGGCAAATGAAAAATTCTTCATACCTACAGGCTATCGCATTCCTGTGTAGGAATGTCTTGTGCAAATTCAATCATGAAAGGAACTTGAGGCTCGAGAAGTGAACCAGTATTGTTGTCTTTATATGCATGACAATCAACAAATTTTGGGCGTTCATTTTCTTCAAAAAATCCACTGTCAAGTAGGTATGAAGGAAGCATTTTAGACAACATCTTGATCTCATGAGGAATTGTTTTTTTCCTTGTGCTAGTTGATGAGTCAAAAACCCTTATCAACCTGTTTTTCAACTCAACAACAGCCAACACCCAATGGAATTCTTGATCACAGTTAATTGGGATGTAGACCTCATCTACAAGATGCCATGGTAAAGCAGCTGGTATTCCAAACCCTTTGATGATGTTAATTATTGACCTCTCATGTACAGATACAACTGAAGGGCGATCAATATGTTCTTGTGTAGTAAGACTATCATCATCATCGTCCATGTAATATCTATCATAACAGTTTTTTACATGTGACATGAACAAACAGTGGGTTGTTGTGTATCTGTATTGATCCATGCTGCAAAGTTTTGATTTTTTACGAAGGTAGTACAAAATCACATCGATGTGCTATAAACAAAATGAAAACAGAGTAAGAAATGATATACATCTAAACAATATAAAAAATGAAATATAATTATGTGAATATAGAATGATACTTTCGCCAATTAAATAGTATGATACTTATACAGAATGTATCATTGCTAATTAAATAGTATGATACTTCTACAGAATGTATCATGATGTTATAATATAGTTGTGACTGATACATATTTCATAAATATTTTAATATTATTACCTCATCAGACCAACATTTTTTTGGCTGTGACATGGCATAAAACCAATTCTTGTTCATTGGAAAAGAAACAACAAAGTCCATCATCGTAAATCCAAAAGAAGAAGATTTTGATCTGTATTTATCGTCCGATGGGTTCCTGCATATATGATACATAAGTTTTCAATGTATGTACATGATACATAACACTCACTTATTTACAATTTTTTTATAACAAAGTATCATGAATAAGTTGTATAAAAATGATTACGCCTAACACTTGCAAAAAAATGTATAAAACTTACTTATTGTTATGATTTTTTAGAAGCCCCCTTGACAACCAATTCATGTAATCCTCAATAAGTTTCGCCAAAACTTTATCTGTAATGCCACATCCTTCGAACGGGAAATGGAGTCGAGCCATATCCTTCAATTTCTCTTTTCCCTTCTCGCTTGACCCAAAAGAAGTACAATATGGAGATTGAATCCTTATCGAAGGCATTCTATTTCTATGCGCAGGAGTGACTGCATCAGTTTTAACAGCAATCTCCGTTATTGGAATATCAGTGGGTAATTGACTGTCGGTCAACAAGTACTGGCTGCTAGTTATATTCTGCGGATCGTAAGAATATAATGGTCTAGAATTAGTAGGATCTTTACCCAAATCTTTGATAAGCGCATCTATTGCTGCTTGAGTTGATGGCAATATTGTTGTTGAAGTTGAAGAATCTTGTATAATATGATGTAATGATTTTTAAAATAAATTTGTGTGTAATGAAATTGTATGTCATAAATCAAAATTGAAAAATGTACCGATGCATCCGTTGTTGTTTTTTCGGGCAACACATTAGGGATGTTGTGCTGAACATTGTCATCAACGTCTTGGTCCATGATATGTTCATTTAAATCTTGGTGTGACTGATGTGCGTCACCATCCTGAATATGCAGTTTTGAACTAAAAAATGTTAATATAATTTGTGCTGATACGTAACATTGATTACAATCACATGATACATAGTATTGAGTAAATATGCATGATATATGACAGAATATAAAATGAGAAAATAAAGGGATCATGATACAAAGCATTGACTAAATGTGCATGATACACAACATACCCAATGTATCATAAACATTACCTTTGGATTATCACTGACTATTTGTTCACCCTTATTTACGAAAACACCAACACCATCCACATCTACATCCCCTGCATCGTCGACGATATGATGCTCACCATTTTTACCAGAAAAACCACCACCATCCTCAGCTACACCACCCATATCATCGAGATCAATTGGTATTTGCTGAGATGTTTGTTTGTCAGACTGAAATGTGCTTGTATTAGCCTAAAAATTGATGTTCTCTTTGCCTATAGATTGCATCAGCTGGTAATGATTTGCTTTTATCAAAATAATCAGTTCCTCAAATTTCTTGTCAACCTAAAAATTGTAGATACATTTAGGATAAAAAAAGTTTGTTTAAAAATAACAAAATAATTTACTTACGTAAGTTTTCAAATGTTCTTTCAACTCTTCAATATGAGGAATTATATTGTTGACATTCTGTGAATCTGCATATCCATGAACATCAGCAGCTGGGTTCGGAGAAACGTCTGGAACAAAACCATGTACATCAGCAGCCGATTTCGGTGACACTTGTGGAACAGAACCATGTACATCATCAGCATTCGAATGTTGAGGCAGACTTGACATGAAAGCATGTACATCATCATCCGGTGTCGGAGACACATTTGATTGATCAGGCTGGTTCTGTTCTGACACCTTCTTTTTTTGAATAATTGATTTTTTTCTTCTTTTTGGTGGTGGTGGAGGAAATGTATCAGACACTCTAGAATATGTCCTCAATAACTGTTCGGGCGGTTTTGTGGAGAAATTATCTAAATCATCTTCCTCGTTTTGTTGTACTAATGGTATTGATGTAGAATGAGCATGTTCAACTTGAGCAAGATCAAAAGCTTCAATTTCCTCTGCTGTTGGGACAATGTTTGAACATGCATTCTGAATGTATCACAAACACATAAGATAATTTAACTGTTAGATACAGTAATATTTCATAATATATCAGAAAGACATAAATAACGATATTCCATATACAAAAATAAAATTTTACCTCTTGGAAAATGGTAGACATAAACATTTCAAACTTTGCCTTTTCAGACACAACTCTCCAATTGCATGTTCTTGGGATGACATTGCGTTCTCTCACAGCTATTTCAGAATTTAAATTGGATGCACATTCGTATATCCAAACATTTAGTGCATATGGCATCCCATATAATCGGTACAACTTTTTACTAACGTCAAAATCCTGTCTAAGTGAACCAATTAATTTGAAAAATGATAGCTGACCCCAAGGAAAATGTTGATATCTACCATCTTCAACCATTAGAAAGTCGAAAAAAGATATAGTTGTATTATCAAGAGTATCTAATACAAATGTATGAATAAAGAACAGTATAGACATTTGGAGTGCATCCTGATTGTTCTCCCAATTACCCATCTTAAACCGTTGAACTAGTTGATGCTTTGTAACACTAGTGACTGCACCAGGGAAATACTTTTGAAAAAGCATACATAGTTTGTTCTGGGTATTTGAAGTCATTGGTATTCCTCTGACCTTAAGTCCTGTTAATAATGCAAATTCATCTATACCAAATTTCAGGACACACCCGTTAGAATGTCTAATATGCAACACATTAGGGTTGCTTTGTTCCAATTCTAAAAGCAATAAAATCTTAGTTATTTGGACCTGAAAATTACATTTAGAAATGTCTAAAAAGGGTCCAAAAATTGTATCCTTAAACATTTGGATAACATTCTCCCCTATGTATTTTTCAAAGTCCTTTAGGAAATTATTGTTAAAATTGACAGCAAACCTTATGGGATGTGTTGGTATCTTTTTAATCTTGTACTTCAGTGGCTGCAATTTGAAAATAAAACAGCAAATTAAAACGATATAGAAATATAAATACTAAATAAAACAACTAATAACTTACTGATACATGGTTTCAGTTTTCAGAATTTCATACTACATGAAAAACATGTGATACATGTCTACAACATGTATCAGTGAATTAAATAAAACATTATAACATGTGATACATGTCTAATACATGTATCATAAACATCGACTAAACAACATACAGACTGATTCTATATGTATCATCAAGTACAGCTGATGAAGCATTTATTAAACTTAGTGAATGATACATTATAACAAATTTCAAAACATGTATCAGTACATCAACTAAACAACTAATACCTTACTGATACATGATATCATTTTTCAGGAATTCATACTACATACAAAACATGTGATACATATCTACTACATGTATCAGTGCATTGACTAAACACTGTACACATAGATTCTATATGTATCATCAAGCACAGTTGATGACGCATTTATTAATCTTATTGAATGATACATTATAATAATTTTCAAAAACTACATGATAAATATAAAATATTATGATACACAACAAATTCATGTATCAATTCACCATCTAAAACACTATACACACTTATTCAAATGTATCAGCAAGCACACTTGATTCCTTAAAAATTTTACTAATTTAAACAATATTTTTAAGTACCAAAATACTAACCCGAGACAATGTAGGCCTAACAACAATGTTTGCTGCTTCTTTTTTCCTTTTTTGTTGTATTTTGACAATCTTTCATTTTGATGTTTCGCCAGAGTCTTTGTTTGAATCCTTCTGAAGATTCATAGGATCATGCAAAGACTTTTTCCTATTTTCTTTCCAATTTTCATCGTCGGAATCATATATCCTTCTATTAATTAACGGATCCATTACTATGATGTAATAGAACAATTAACAAAAACAAAAAAGAGAAGAATATGCGAATTGATGATGGATTAATAATAAAAAGATGTTAGGTTCAAAAGATTAGAGATTAGGAAGAAATAGACGATGATGGATTAAGAATAAAAAGAAGTAAAGAAAAAAATATGCTCGGTTAAGATGAATGAAGATGATTTAGGAAAAAAAAGAACTGAAACTTGATGGAGTAAGAAGTAAACGGTAGAAGTTAATGGAGGTTGTCCTGCTTCCTGAAATTTTTACTTTTTAAATTTCATTTTTTTTGAATTTTGTAATTCAAAATTTCAAAATTTGGTCTTTTTTAAAATTAATTAAATTTAATAATTCAAAATAAAAAGCTGATAAAAGGTTGAGTGTTTAAATGGATAAAATTTAAAATTCAAAAACTGATTTAAGAGGTTGAGTGTTTTAATGGAGAAAAAATAGGCATTAAAATGGGTAAATGTGTATTATAGGAGAGAGAATGTAATGTATCTAAAAACTTACACTAAAATAAAAAAAAAGGGAATTATGTAATATTTAAAAAAAGTAGGGAAAATTAGAGAATATAAAAATTATAGTTGTGTATTTAAGTTATTTTTCCTTTAATTAATCATCAAAAAATGAAAATAATGTTTTGGCCCAAGCCCAACCTAATCTAATTAGGGTAAAGCCCACTTTTATTAACCCTAACTATAAAATCTATTCTTACTGTGTTGCCTCCTTGCTCGCGGCTGAATATTACTCTTCTCGATTCTTGTGGGTTGTACCAGCTCTCTATTCCAACGTTCTCATATCTCTTCTTCTCATACAAGATGTGTCAGTCAACCAAGGTAACAACTCCTATCTTTTCCCTTCCTTTATTCATTACTGATGAAGTCGATTCGAAGTAATTTGGATATCTTAGAAGATTAATAAAACAAGCATGGAAGGTTTAAAATACACTAAAATGAAAATTAAGCAAGAGGTGACTACATTTTAAATTATTAATAGGCTAGCCTTTTCGTCGTTTTAACTCAAGGATATTACTGTAACTAGCTTAGCTTTGTTTATCTACTACTAGTTTCCGAAACATGCGTTGCACGTTTGTCCCCTACAATTATTATAAAGTTTGAATTATTATATAGAATGTTGAAATTAGAAATATTAATTTTACCAATTTATATTTTATTCATTAAATAAAATTCATAATAATCGAATAGTACATAGACTATCAAGCAAGAAATATGGAAAAATAATTATATTACTATAGCATCTAATAATATGAATATATCTATATGACTTATCCTTAATAATCTCTCATTACGCTCTATATTAGTTAATACACAAATATGTAGCTACTTAAAGAAACTATATTAGTAAGGAAACATAAAAGTAAATAAATATTATAAAATTACATTTAAAAACGAATCTAAATGTCATAAATTAGTAATTTGAGCACTAATAAAAATAGACTTATAACATTCATAATTTCAGAGAAGATTATATTAAAGAAGTATAAATCGATAAAGAGTACAAAAAAATTAAACAGATAAGAATAAATACAACATTCATATCCTTCTTAAGATTTTTATTACAACAATATATATAGTAAAAAGAAATACACAAGGAGTAGAGTTTTTTTCTCCCGTAACAAAAAAAAAACAATCTAAAATAGTAAAGATAAAATTTATGATACAAAATATTATTCTAATGAGGATCAACAAATATTAATATTTCAAAACAAAAAAAAAACCTGAAAATTGCATAATGATTCACATCAACACTAGGCAAGTGGTAAAGAAAAATTATTTTTTCATGATACATATATATAGCTAAAAATTCATTGGATAAGATGAAAAGGTGAAGAGTTGTTTCAGCTAATTTTCAGAAGTTAAGTGATCTTAAACATGGGGTAGAGGAAAGGTGATTGCATTTACTAATAATTCAATACATTTAATTATACTAAATAAAGAGAGAGGATAACAAATTTAATCACATTAATTATAGAAAAAGAATAGATAATATTTATTTTTTTTAAAAAAATTAATTTCTAACAATTTCCTATTAAATAATTTCTAACAATTTTCTATAAAATATTTTTGTCTTTCAAAGTTTGTCCTTACACCTTCTTATTTAAAGTATTGAGTATAATAAAATATAATTATTACTTAGTATAAAAATAAATAGAATTTAAACCATGGTGTCTAGATGCATGTATTTAAATATGATTCCTTAATATTAAATTAATTATATATAAATATTTAATTTAATTTGGAGTTAAAATAAGGGCAAAATGATAATTCAACTTTTAAGTTAGGAGCTTCCCACTTATAATAATACTAGTTTTCGGAACGTGCGTTGCACGTTTATTCCATACAGTTATTATATAGAAAATATTGAATTTAAAAATATTAGTTTTACCAATTTATATTTTATTCATTAAATAAAATTTATAATTATCGAATATTACATTGACTATCAAGCAAGAAATATGAAAAAATAATAATATTACTATAGCATCTAATAATATGAATATATTTATATGATTTATCCTTAATAATCTCTCATTACGCTCCACATACTAAGTAAACAGATATGCATCTACTTAAAGAAACTATATCAGTAAGGAAAGGATAAAAGAAAAAAATATTATAAAAGTACATTTAAAAATGAATATAAAACTCATAAATTAGTAATTTCAGCACTAATAAAAATTTACATAACATTCATAATTTCATAGTAGATTAAATTAAAGAAGTATAAATCGGTAAAGAATACAACAAAAATATACAAATAAGAACAAATACAACATTCATACTTTTCTTAAGACTTTAATTATAACCATATATATAGTAAAAAGAAATACATAAGTAGTAAAGTTCTTGATGATACCTCTCCCGTAACAACAAAAAACATCTAAAATGATAAAGATAAAACTATGATACAAAATATCATTCTAATTAGGATCAAACAAATATTAATATTTAAAACAAAAAAGTACATGAAAATTGCCTAATGATTCACATCAACAAGAGGTAAGTGATAAAGAAAAATTACTTTTTCATGATACATATATATAGCTAAAAATTTATATGATAAGATGAAAAGGTGAAGAGTTATTTAAGATAATTTTTAGAAGTTAGTGATCTTAGACATGGGGGAGAGGAAATGTTGATTGTTTTTACTGATAATTCCATAAATTTAATTATACTAATAATAGAGAAAAGATAACAAGTTTAATCCATTTAACCACACTAATTATAGAGAAAGAATAGAGATTTTTTTTTTAAAAAAAAGTAACTCCTAACAATTTTCTATGAAATAATTTCTAATAATTTTCTATGAAATATTTTTGTTTTTCAAAGTTTGACTTTACACCTTGTTATTTTAGTATTTAGTAACACTAAGGTATATCTTCTGAAGTCTAAAGATGAAGCTTAAAGTATGTTTTGAAATTTCAATCAGAAGTGGAAAATCAATTAGACAGGGAAATCAAGAAGTTTAGATCTGATAAGGGTGGTGAATATAGTACTAAAACACTAGAAGATTTTTGTGAGAAAAATGGTATTATACATGAAGTTAGTGCTCCATATACTCCCCAACAAAATGGTTTAGCAGAACGGAAAAATAGAACCCTTAAAGAAATGATAAACTCTATACTTTTGAGATCTAGTCTATCTAACAATATGTGGGGAGAAACAGTCTTGTATGCATGTTATATTCTTAATAGAGTCCCGCATAAGAAGTTAGACCTCATATGAGTTGTAGAAAGGTTTTGCTCCTATCTTGAAATTTCTGAAAGTGTGTGGGTGTTTGACTAAGGTTGATCTACCTGATTTTAAACGAGTAAATGTTGGTTCTAAGACTTCTGATAATATCTTTATTGTTTATGATCAAAATAGTGCAGCATATAGATTTATGTCTCTAAATGATCATTCTATCCGTGAATCTAGATATGCGGAATTTTTTGAGTACATTTTTCCTTTTTAAAAACAATGTGCCGAGTGTTGCGCAAAATAATGCTTCTATGTCTCTGTCTATTAATTCGCATGTTGTACCTTCTTCTAGAGTTATTTCTAATGAGCATGAAAATGAACCTAGAAGGAGTAAGAGTCTTTGAATTGAGACAAGTTTTGTTCCTGGTTTTATCACTACTTTCTTAACTGAAAATTATGATATTAATATTTTAAATGATAAATTAGTGTCTATTTATTTCATAGAAGGAGACTCGAAGAATTATGATGAACCAATGATATCAATAGATGTTATATTTTGGAAAGATACTATTAAAAGAGAATTAAACTCCATAGTTTCTAATCATACTTGGGGCTTGTATGGTTTACCTAAAGGTTATAAGGCCATAAGTAGCAAGTAGATATTTAAGAAAAAATTGAGACATGATTGTACAATTGATAAATATAAAGCTAGACTTGTGATTAGGGGTTTTAACCAAAAGAAAGGTGTTGATTACTTTGATAGTTATTCTCCTGTGACTAAAACAACGACCATTAGAATTCTTATTGCTTTGGCCGTTATTCACAACTTAGTGGTACATCAAATGGATGTCAAAACGTCATTTCTAAATGGTGATTTAAAGGAAGAGATCTAAATGAATCAACCTGAGGGTTTTGTGGTTCCAGGACAAGAAGATAAAGTATGCAAACTGAGAAAGTCCTTGTATGGACTAAAACAAGCACTTAAGAAATGGTATGAAAAATTTAATATCACATTAGTGGACAATGCCTTTGTTTTAAATTCATCTGATACATGTGTTTATTCTAAGATGATAGGTTCAGATTGTGTCATTATACGTTTGTATATAGATGACATGTTAATCTTTGGTCCTAATGTGAATGTTATTAATCAGACTAAGATTTTTTTGTCATCTAAATTTGAAATGAAAGACATTAGTGAAGCAATGTGATTTTGGGAGTTAAAATCAGAAGAGCTATTAATGGTTTCTCTTTGTGTTAATCTCATTACAATGAAAAGATGTTGAAAAAGTTTGATTATTTTGATGTATTTCCAGTGAGAACTCCTTGTCATCCTAGCATACACTTGAAGAAGAATACAAAATCTAGTGTTTCTCAAACTAAATACGCTAAAATAATTGGGAGTGTAATGTTTCTCATGAACTATACGCGTCTGTAACGACCTGTTTAGTCGTTTTGAGCAGTAGAGTTTATTTCTGGTAATAACTATCTGGGTCGATGGATCCCATGATGGACCGTCATGGGCACGACGGACCGTCGAGGGGGTCTAGTTCCAAAACACTTAGATTCTGAAAATTTGGGCACTGAGATCGACTCTCTGAAATTCACGACGGAATGGCAGGATGGACCATCGTTGGCACGACGGACCGTCACAAATCTTTCCACAGAATTAACTTTCTGAACTTTATGACGGACCTGCATGACGGACCGTCACAGTCATGACGGACCGTCACAGGCTGCGTAACCCTGACTGAGTCGGATTTCTGTTAAAAGTTTTTAAGGGGCGTTTTGGACTATTCATGCTTATAATTATAAAGTTAGTGGGTTAATGTTAATAATTCAATTACTTGGGGGTTAAAAGAGATAACCTTGAAATAAATAGTGGGTTATTTTTATCATCTTTTATACTTAATTATATGATAATTAGGGTAAAAGAAAAAGGGTTTGAATAAGAAAAATAGAAAGAACAGAGAGAGAAAGGGAGAACGAACGAGCGAGAGAAGAGAGAACGAAGAGGAAAGCAAAGACTTTGAGGAGTAGCTTGCGTGATCACGAATTCTTCGGTGGAGGTAGGTTATGGTTTATGCTATTTCATAGCAAACTCTTAATAGCGAATGATATGTATTGGGTAGTATTGTAAAGTCTTTTATATACTTAATTGTGTGCTTGCATGATGTGATTATGTAATTGTAATGGATTGGAAAGATAAGGCTTTGAATCTTAAACCTTAAATCCACTTTGTTAATGATGATGCCTTGGTATAAAGAAGGCTTGATGAACTAAAAGAATGAGATTAGGGGATCGGTGTCACGAACCGAACACGTAGAATTAGGGGATCGGAGTGTCACGTTCCGACACCAGGATAGTAGGGGATCGGAGTGTACGTTCCGACACTAGGATAGTAGGGGATCAGAGTGTCACGTTCCAACACATAGTAGTAGGGGATCTGAGTGTCACGTTTCGACACCAGGATAGTATATGGATCGGAGTGTCACGTTCCGACACCAGGATGATAAAGAGAATGAATCGTGAATTATGTTAATATACTCAAATTTAAAGAACCTATTCCCCAAATGAGTATGGTAGTCGATTTTATGTTATTATCTGATGTATATTGCTTTCTATTTTGAGTTGGCCGATGATACCTACTCAGTACTTATGCCTTGTACTGACCCCTACTTGTAATTTTCTTTTTCTTTGTTATTTATGGAATGCAGTAAACGTGCCATCAACTTCGACTCGTCCGCAACTCTAGCCAGTCTTGAGCATATCAGAATTCAGGGTGAGCTATTGTTCCTAGGTCGGACTGGATTCTATCTCATTCACGTCTTGATGCCTTGAAGTTCTGGCATGGACTAGTTGTTTATTTATTTTAGCTTCTTAGATACTCTTAGATTTAGTAATTTGAGGATAGATGTTCTTATGGTGATGACTTCCAGTTTTTGGGAATAATAAGTATTAAATTTTAGAAGTTATTTATTGGTTATATTAATGAGTTTAAAGTCTTCCGCATTATATTCTGTTTATTATGGTTGAAATGTTGGGGTTTAGATTGGTTGGTTCGCTCACATAGTAGGATAAGTGTGGGT
>JAKWIY010001425.1:0-21539 GCA_027704805.1 Solanum corneliomulleri | reverse complement strand
GAAGTATTCTACTTTTAATAATATATAATTAACTGTGGTATGTATATTGATTAGGTATAAATATATTGTACAGCTAAATTTTTATCCCTTTATTCAAAATCGTTAACTATGACGTGTAGTTATTGACTTGGTGTATCCTAAGAAAATATATAAAAATCTTTCCTAGAACGAATAGTTCTAAGAAATTCATAACCAAAATCCGACAAAATTATCTCAATTTACTTGACATATTTTCACTATATGATATTAGTAATTCACCGTTGCACTTTGGAGATTTTCACTTTTAATAATACATGATTAACTATGACATATACATATTGACTAGGCGTAAATATCTTTTGCAGGTTAAATTTTACCTTTTTAATTAAAGATTTTAACTTTTAATAATACATGATTAACTATGACATATACATATTGACTAGGCGTAAATATCTTTTGCTGGTAAAATTTTACCCTTTTAATTAAAGCAGTTAACTATGATGTGGGTTTATTGACTAGGTGTTGTTTAAATTTTTTTGTAAAATTCTTTTCTAGACAAAATTGTTCTAATAAATTTATGACAAAAACCAGACCAAATTATCTAAATTTAAACATGATTTCAATATGTAAATATTAATAATTCAAATTTCTATTTTGGAGCTTCCAACTTTAATTATATATAATTAATTATTGCATGTGCATATTGACTATGCATAAATATCTTGTATACATAAACTTTTACCCTCTTATTTACTGCAGTTAACTATAACGTATATTTATTGATTAGGTGTATTTTAAGAAAATATATAAAAAGCTTTCCTAGACCAAATTGTTCTAATAAATTAAAAAAAAAAAACAAATAAGATTATCTAGATTTATTTGACATAATTTCACTATATTATACTAAGAGAAAAGACATAAAGTGATACCTGAAGTTGTCCCGAATTTTTAAAAAGACACTTTAATTATGTCGATGTCCTATTACGAGTTGGGAACCAAAATAAGCCACAAAAATATAAAAGTAACCAAAATAAGCCACTATTTTAGTAAGTAACTAAAATACGCTTAGTGGAAGAAAAAGTTCTACTATATCTAATAGTTTAAACGTTTTCCGTTAGTTTCATAACGTTTATTTTAATATATAATGGAACTGTTTCTTACACTTTATAAAGTGGAGTTTTTTCTTCCACTTTATAAAGTGAAACTTTTTATTCCATTTTATAAAGTGGAACTTTTTATTCCACTTTATAAAGTAAAATTTTTTATTACACTTTATAAGAAGAATATTTTTCACGTCTTGAAGAAGCTTTTTCAGTGTTGTCATATAAATTATATTGATTTGATATGTCATTAAAACGGAAAAAAATATTTCATTATGTATTTTTATTATTTTATTCTGAAAAATCTATTTAAGGACGTTTATGCATAGTTGATACCACCTACAACATAAAGTCTTCTATATTTGTTCATTTCAATCTAAAAAAATAATATCTTCTACACCTAAAGTTAAAGTTTCAATTTATTGGAATGACGAAATTATACATGACGGAAATATCATTTATTATAATTGTCATCCCAGACACAATGCTAAATATTCAATAAATGTCTGATATCATAAATTTATTTTATCAATTTATAAAAGAATGGGTATAAACAATACGATTATAATTTAATTATAGCCGGAAAATACCCTACTTCATTTTTATCACAAGGACAAGTAAATTTTAGAGAGTGAATTATATATAATGACGAATCGTTGACCGACTTTTTAAGAGTTCCAAATGACTATATAGATCGAATCAAAGTCAACAATACTTGGAATCTATGTTAGGAAGGAGCCTAAGATTAGTCAACAACGTTCTCCTTTATCGGTCGATGTTCATTCCTAATTAGAAAATCATAATAGCATTGATGGATTTCCGATAACTCAATCTACTGATTTTCCTAAAATGACTCATTATCAAAATACTCTTACCGGCCGATATGATTTTTGATTTAAACAAAACTATCAATGATAGTGATCAGTAATGCTCAATTATTATATTTCAATTAGTGTTTGTTGATTTTTGTCAATTATTTATTAATTTATATTATTTATTATTCTTATTATTATATATTTTGTAGCGGTTTACCTCAGCAAGATAGGAATATTGCTCCAAGTTATGGACTAAATAATTATTTTAGTTAGTCCTCACACTTTGAAATGACGAAAAATGTTGGGACATCCTCAAATTTTCATGTCTCGCCTACTTTTGATGCAGATGATTATCGCTATGTCTAACACTTATTTAAGTGAACTTTTGATGTAGATGACCATCTTCAAAGTGATTTCTTTTTTGGAAGCCATGAAAAGAAAAAGGAGAGAAGGTGAAGGTGAAGGTGAAGATGAAAATGTAACTTTTTATAAAGTGGAAGATTTTCTTCCACTTTATAAAGTGGAATAAAAAGTTCAACTTTATAAAGTGGAAGAAAAAGTTCCGTTATATATTAAAAATAAATGTTATGACAGTAACGGAAAACGTTTAGAAAATTGGATATAGTGAAACTTTTTCTTCCACTAAGCTTATTTTAGTTACTTACTAAAATAGTGGCTTATTTTAGTTACTTTTATATTTTTATGGCTTATTTTTGTTCCCAACTCCCTATTACCCCTCTAAACAATTCTGATAATATATTATTACCTCATTTTTGGATCAATACCAAATTTTAAATAGCAAATGGTTATCACACATCAATCATCGTGTGACACATGTTAATTGAATTTGAAATATATATATTTTTTAATTTTAACTTTTCTTTATTTCTCTCTCTTATTTTTGACTTATTTTAATTTTATTACTTTAATTTAATTTCACTTTACTCATCTTTCACCCCTACTTTCAAGTTACCCCTCCCTTCATTTTCTTTTTTCTTTTTTTTTTCTTCTTCTTCACCTCACACACACCTACGTCAAGTTGAGCCCCTCCATTTGTTTTTCTTCTTCTTCTTCTTCTTCTTCTTCTTCTTCGGTCAAATTCCTTTCTTTCAAAATTATACTATTTTCTAGTATTTGTGTTATTGATAACAAAATTAATTATTTTGTCTAAGAAAAATCAAAATTATGAAGGTATCATCAATTAATTTATCTCATTTTAAATAACTTCAAAACTAGAAATGATAACTTTGAAAGAATCAAAATTCTCCAAAAATTGGAAAAGTTTAAGTGAAATTTGTATTTCAAAAAATAAATAATAACTACCAATCATCTTAAAATCTAGTGTGTTATCAATTGTTCGAAATGTAATAAAATATTTAGATATAATTTTAAAGTTGAAGAGAGTTAAACTAAGAGAAAAGACATACAGACACCATCAAAGTTATTCCGTATTTGCATAAAGACACCTTAACTTTTAAAGTGTCCTATTACCCCACAAAACAAATTAATTTCTTTGTAAATGGGCCATTTTGACCAATTTTCTTGTCTGTGTAGTGGCGCGTGTTGCTCAACTCCCTATGATCTAATTCAACCCGACCCGACCTGACCCTATTCTTTAAAGAGAAGTCATCTTCTCCATTTCTTTTCTTCTATGTTTGGCTTGCACCTTCAAGAATTTTTCGTTAATTTTTCTTCATTCGTATTTTTTTTATTCAGCTATGAAGTTAGGTGACAACAAATTTGAATGTGGGATTGCTATTAGTTGCAACCCATTTGGTAGCAAAACTCAGACCTAAATAACTCACACATTTATGCTAACTCAGAACAAAACCTATGTGTAACACTTTCTCCATTAACCATTAACCATTTTCTTGTTCATCATGTTCCATTGGCCAACTTGTGGCAAACAATCTTTTTCTCATCCATTATAGCCAGTTGTGATGCTTAGACAGGAGTATCCATAGCTTGGAAGTGTTTACTTTGAATTTATTGAACAAGAAAATCACATTCTTCATTGATCCAGAAGTTCCTCACCAATATGGTGTCTTATTTTCTAGAGAAGATGATGAAGTGGTCAAACAAAGAGTATCAACGTTGATTTTGCTATGAAAAAAAACTTTGAAATTGAAAAATTAGGGCTAACAATGATTATTTTGGGTTTAAATTTGGGGAAGATGACATAAATTGATAAAATAATTAATAATAAAGAAAAATAATGACACATGGCACCTTTAAACTGGTCCATAGCAGAAAAAATAATGCATGACGCGCCTCATGTGCGTGGTAACAACTCAGATTAGGAAATGGGTCAAAATGGTTCATTTACAAAGAAATTAAATAGTTCTGTGGGGTGATAGGACACTTTAAAAGTTAAGGTGTCTTAATGCAAATACAGGACAACTTTGATGGTGTCTTCATGTCTTTTCTCTTAAACTAATAGTTGTAAAAAAGGGAGGTGGAGTTGTGAAAAAAAAATGACATTGAAAGTGAGAAGTTACAATGAAAATGACAATGAATTTTTGAAGACGAAGGAAGAAAGAAAAAGAGAAAATTAATAAGGAGAAAAATTAAAATAATAAGAAAAACAAGAAAAATATATTTTGTAGCAAAATACTTGTAAAAATAAAATTATATTCATTTTTTTAGTTTGTTCACGCTCTTTAAGAGAGTGCATACACTCTCCATGCCAGGTGGACAAAAAATGATGTAATAATATTAGTTCAGGATTGTTTAGGGGGATAATAGGACGTTTGCATAGTTTAAGTGTCTTTTTGAAAATTCGGGACAACTTCAGGTGTCACTTTATGTCTTTTCTCATCATATTAATAATCTTTGCATTTTGGAGTTCTTCACTTTTAATAATACATGTTTAACTATGACATGTATATATTGACTAGGCGTAAATATCTTGTGCAAGCAAAATTTTATCTTTTTATATAAAGCATATAACTATGACGTGTATTTATTGACTAGGTGTATTTTAAAAAACTATGTACAAATCTTTCCTAGACCAAACTGTTCTATTAAATTTATAACCAAAATCAGACAAAATTATCTAGATTTACTTGACATAATTTTACTATATGGTATTAATAATTCAAATTTTCACTTTGAAGCTTTCACTTTTAATAATATATAATTAACTATGTTATGTACATATTGACTAGGCATAGATATCTTATGCAAGTAAACTTTAATCCCTTTATTTAAAGTCGTTAACTATGTCCTGTATTTATTGACTAGGTGTATTTTAAGAAAATATATAAAAAATCTATCCTAGACCAAATTGTTCTAATAAATTTGAAACAAAAATCAGACAAAATTATCTAGATTTACTTGACATAATTTCACTATATGGTATTCATAATTTAACTTTGGACTTTGGAGTTTCTTACTTTTAATAATATATGATTAACTATGAAATGTATATATTGAGTAGCGTAAATATCTTGGTAAATGAACTTTCACCTCTTTATTTAAAGTAGATAACAATGACGTGTATTTAATGACTAGGTGTATTTTAAAAAAGTATCTAAAAATAATTCCTAGACCAAATTGTTCTAATAAATTTGTAACAAAAATCTGATAAAATTATCTAGATTTACTTGTAATGATTTCACAATTATTGTATTAAAAATTCAACTTTGCATTTCGGAGTTTTTCACTTTTAACAATATATAAAATTAACTATGACATGTACATATTGACTAGGCGTAATTCAAGTAAACTTTTGTCCCTTTATTTAAAGCATTTTACTATGACATGTATCCATTGACTAGGTGTATTTTAAAAAATATATATGTAAAGTATTTTACTATGACATGTATCTATTGACTAGGTGTATTTTAAAAAATATATATGTACAAATCATTCCTAGACCAAATTGTTCTAATAAATTTCTAACCAAAATCGGACAAAAATATCTAGATTTACTTGACATAATTTTACTATATGGTATTCATAATTCAACTTTGCACTTTGGAGTTTTCTACTTTTAATAATATATAATTAACTAATATTGACTAAGTGTTAATATCTTATGTAAATGAACGTTCACCCCTTATTTAAAGTAGATAACAATGACGTGTATTATTAACTAGGTGTATTTTAGGAAAATATCTAAAAATCATTCCTAGACCAAATTGTTCTAATAAATTTATAACCAAAATGGATAAAATTATCTAGATTTACTTGACATAATTTCACTATATGGTATTAATAATTAAAATTTTCACTTTTGAGCTTTCACTTTTAATATATATAATTAACTATGGCATCTACATATTGATTAGGCATACATATCTTAAACTTTTATCCCTTTATTTAAAGCATTTTATTATGACATGTATCCATTGACTAGGTGTATTTTTAAAAAAATATATATGTAAAGTATTTTACTATGACATGTATCTATTGACTAGGTGTATTTTTAAAAAATATATATGTACAAATCATTCCTAGACCAAATTGTTCTAATAAATTTCTAACCAAAATCGGACAAAAATATCTAGATTTACTTGACATAATTTTACTATATGGTATTCATAATTCAACTTTGCACTTGGAGTTTTCTACTTTTAATAATATATAATTAACTAATATTGACTAAGTGTAATATCTTATGTAAATGAACGTTCACCCCTTATTTAAAGTAGATAACAATGACGTGTATTTATTAACTAGGTGTATTTTAGGAAAATATCTAAAAATCATTCCTAGACCAAATTGTTCTAATAAATTTATAACCAAAATGGATAAAATTATCTAGATTTACTTGACATAATTTCACTATATGGTATTAATAATTAAAATTTTCACTTTTGAGCTTTCACTTTTAATATATATAATTAACTATGGCATCTACATATTGATTAGGCATACATATCTTAAACTTTTATCCCTTTATTTAAAGCATTTTATTATGACATGTATCCATTGACTAGGTGTATTTTTAAAAAAATAATATGTACAAATCATTCCTAGACCAAATTGTTCTAATAAATTTCTAATCAAAATCGGACAAAAATATCTAGATTTACTTGACATAATTTTACTATATGGTATTCATAATTCAATTTTGGACTTTGGAGTTTTCTACTTTTAATAATATATAATTAACTATGAAATGTATATATTGACTAAGCGTAAATATCTTGTTTAAAATGAACTTTCACCCCTTATTTAATACAGATAACAATGAAGTGTATTTATTGACTAGGTGTATTTTAAGAAAATATCTCCAAATCATTCGTAGACCAAATTGTTCTAATAAATTTATAGCCAAAATGGACAAAATTATATAGATTTACTTGACATAATTTCACTATATGGTATTAATAAATCCCAATCATGTCTCTATATATGCATTTCAATGTCCCACTTCTTTTTTCACCAATAGTTATTCATTATATTGATATATTTTACCCCCATTAAAGTGCTTCTTCTCCCTCTCATCTATACCAAACATGACCATAAGTTTGAGTGAAAAGTTAGTCAGTTTATTGAAAGAAGCACAGGAGCTGTTTATCATGTATGCTATAATTGTCGTGTTGATTTATTTTAGTGGACGAATTACCATTCCTAGGGTTTGGTCAAACGAAATAATGGTTGATACATCGGAGGCCGATCGAGCAAACGAGATTAGAAAAGTTAAAGAATTTTTGGAAATGATTTCTCGTACACAAGCTAAACTTGATGAAAGAAAAAGACAACTTCAAAGTGAGATTGATGTAGATCAAAGTGAAGATCTTCATGCAAGGGCCACATCAAACAAGTTTGGGGGTGGAAGCAATGGTCATGATGAAAAATTAAACTAGTACTTTTATTGGTCTACCTATTTTTCATGTTGTTTTTCAATAACAATATTCCCTACTTTTATTTTGTTGCAATATTATTGATTAGGTTAGGTTGTTTTAATGGTATGTGAAACTTGCTATGTTAGTAGGAAAATATTATATGAATGTTATTCGATCAACCTTGATATATGCATAATATTTGGGGATCTATTGAATCACATTATAATTATATTCTACTTCTTATTACATTATAAATTTTAGTTTTATTTAGCTTAATGAGTTTTTTTCAAGTTTAAATTCATTGTGTATACATTGAGTTGATTGTTATTTAATTAATATTGAAGAATAGTACAAAGAAAGATACATTTGTTAGACTAAAAATATTTAACCTTAATTTAGTTTTAAGTTCATATATAGCACGTTAACATTATTTTTCATTTTTCTATCACGCGAACTTTTATTCTTGTATAATAATAACTTGTATTATAGGTATAATACTTGTATTTCAATACATGCATACATGAACTAATTTGTGGCTCAAATAAAAATAATTTGATATTTAAAAGTCTGAATAGGATCAACTAATGGCAGAAAAAGATAAAACAAATTATAGCTTGGAGTTCCAATGGTTATTGACTTATAATACACCTCTTGTATTTTTGTTTAACAATGCATTATACAACTTGCTTACAATATGAAATTATTTCCACTCTATACATATTTGTTGTCTGTATTCATTCTACTCTATTAACTCCTTGTTAAATGTATACTTCTTCCGTCCGGAATTGTTTGTCATGTTGCGCTTATCGAAAGTAAAATTGACTAATTTTCAAAGGTAAATTAGATCACATTTATTCGATATCATAAATAAAAAAAACTAGATATTCTAAAACTATATGAAAAGTATTATAAATTACAATTTTTTGCATATTAATATGATGAAAAGATTTATTTTAAAATATTAGTCAAAACTTTTATAGTTTGACTTTAATAATAGAAACAATGACAAACAATATCGGACCCTCTTCAATGCTATAATTTCAGGCTCCCCCAACAGAGAAACTTTGTCATGCTTTATTTTCATTGGCCCTAAGAATTGAAGCAGGTGTTTCCACAACTCTACCAGTCTGTCAATTTTGTTCCAATTAATCCCTCTTTCATGGCCACATGAACTCACTTTTCATTTCATTCAAAAAAATATTTGTTTTATCATTTAATTCAATAAAATTCGGTTAGATAGGAACAAATTTGATAAATACCAAAAGGTCTTCTTTATGTTTATTATCTTCTTCTCAAGAGTCTGTTGTTACGGACTTAGAGTCTTATTAAAGTTTCGTGCGACATTTGACAACTTATAACTCACGAATTTTTCACGGACTTGTAAGCTCAAGTAAATCCTTTAAAACTAAAATCGATAAGAGAATGTAAAGAAATACTAAGAGAGCTTTTACCCCTTTATTTAAAGCAGTTACCTATGGCTTGCATTTATTGACTAGGTGTACTTTAAGAAAATATATACAAACCTTTCCTAGACCAAATTGTTCTAATAAATTTATAACAAAAATCAGACAAAATTATCTAGATTTACTTGACGTAATTTCACTATATGGTATTAATAATCCAACTTTGCACTATGAAATTTTCTATTTTTAATAATATATGATTAACTATGACATGTATGTATAAACTAGGCATAATATCTTGTGTAAGTAAACTTTTACTCCTTTATTTAAAGCAGATAACAATGACGTGTATTTATTGATTTAAAAAAAATATGTAAAATCATTCCGAGACCAAATTGTTCTAATAAATTTATAACCAAAATCGGATCAAATTATATCGATTTACTTGACTTAATTTTACTATATAGTACTAATAAATCTGTATCATGTCTCTATACATACATTTCAATGTACCACTTCTTTTTTCATTAGTTATCCATTGATATATTTTGCCCCCAAGAAAGTGCTTCATCTCCTTCTCATCCTCCCCTCTCCCTTCTCCTTTTATCTATACCAAATATCACTACAAAAAGAACTCATAAAAGAGACCTCAAAAGTAGGTTGGTAAAAAGAAGCTTCATGAGGTCATTATTTGATCGACAATTTTTATTTATTTGTTTATGAAATAAGGAATCTCATGAGGTCGATTATATATATAATTTTTTTAATATAAATCACTTATTTTAAAAATTATTTTTACAATAAAAAGTAAATTTTTGAGACTTCCCAAGGTCTCCTTTTTAAGTCAAATTTGGTCAATAAATTTTTAAAATAAGAGACCTCATGAGGTCTCTATTTTAAAAATTTATTGACCAAATTTGACTAAAAAAGAAAACAATTAAAATAAGAGTCATTATGTATTTCTTAACTTAGCACGTCTCCATTTGGGGAAGTAAAAATTAAAAATAATTTTTTGAGACTTTCTCCAACATTTGCTTCTCTTCATGTTGTTAATAGTACTTGTTGGCTTGAAAGGTGCTTCTATAATTTTAGTACTCAGCCATTTCTGGTATAATTATTTGCAAATTGAATAATGAGCGTAGTACATATTATGAACTAATATTCTCCTTCTCTTTGAGTACACTTAAAAAAAATACACATTGTTGAACTTTGCATGTGAAATATATTAGAAAAAGCCACTTAAATGTTGGGCAAGAATATGATGAACTATAATTTGTATGCTTTCTCTGTAAGATGAAATCTATCCCAAAAATAATATCAGAATAACTGGAACATGTATATGTGCATAACTCTGCTATCCCAATCTTGAATTATGTAACTTGTTTTCCTGAGAACTTGAAATTTGCTTATTTTTTTGTTTGAAGTTGTTCTTATTTGATAGATGAATGACATAACAAACATTCATAAACATACCAAAATACACCTGTAGTTAATTCAGTTTCAGCTTTAGTTGATTTTAATTGAGACTTTACTTGTTACATAAATATCTAACCTTATTTGACTTGAATGTTTTTGTTACTAATTAGGTTGCAGGTAGAAATAAGAATAAAGATATTGGTAATGCCTCCAAAAAGAAAAAGAAAAAAAGAAAGATGGTATGGTTAATAGATGATACATATAAGATCAGACACCACAACATCTCTCCGACAAGAGACACTCCAACACATCGCTATATTCTAGGCAGACCGAGCCATACAATCAGGTGCCTCCACATATTAATCCTCTTTTGACCAATATGCATCCACCATTGGAATATACTCAGATGCCCCCTCATTTACCTGTGATGATGCCCACATCAGGGTATGCTACCCAACATGGATACAATGTTTTACCTTCAGAGACCAATAGGCAACATCTAGCGTCTCCGCACAGTTACTCACAACCTTCATCATCATCTACTTCACAACTTGAAATGTCGAGTTTTTGCATTCAAGATAATGGTTCTGAGCCTAACACTCCTACAACAAATCAATCAGTTACACCTGGTCAGGTCCTTACACAAGTTGGCATGAGAGATATGCATAATAGACTTGTCATCGAGCCTGACGGCTATATATAAGATTTTAGTTTTTACAATATATCTTATGTTTACGATTATCTCATTTAATTGTGTTGTTTTAACCTTTAACTGTTAAAATTTTGTATTACAGTTTCTATCCAGATGATGTTGTGGGGATCATTATCAGGCAATCAAAGATCTCTATAGAGATGCTTTCTGACTTGGGGTAAGATGCCAAGCAATCTCAAGAATTTTTTTTTTGGAGTTCAGAGTATATTTAAATTTATTTGTTTAACACTGGTCAAATACTTGTCTTCAATAATACTTATTAATTAAAATTTTATGCTTTCATTGTAGAAAAAATATGCTTGGTGTTTGGAACATGAGGCCAAAATTTGTGCAAACTTTCTCAAGAAAGTTGCGTATGTTCTTGCTAGTTTCTTGAATAAAGCTCGTAAAAATGATAAGAAACCTCGGTGGATTCTATTGGTTAATTCTTTCTCAAGAAAGTTGTGTATGTTCTTGCTAGTTTCTTGAATAAAGCTCGTAAAAATGATAAGAAACCTCGGTGGATTCTATTGGTTAATTGGGAAAAATTACTTGTGCATTGGGCGAATGATCCAAGATTTAAGCAGATGAGTGAGATCGGAAAGAAGGCTAGATCATCTACTAAGGGTGATTTTCTACAAACAAGTGGGGCTCAAAGTCAAGGAAGTTTGAGGATGAAATTGGTATGTATCATTTTTCTTTAAGCTTTTATATATTTTAGGTATTAATATTTAATTACTCTTGATTATAACATAATTAGTTTTATATGTAGGAAAAGGGACTAGGAAGACCGGTAACTCAGGCTGAGGCATTCAAGGCAACACACATACGAAAGAAGAAAGTTTTTGAAGATCCAGACGTGTGGGTTGAGCTGCGAGCTGAAGTGACCTATGTAAGCCTTTAATTTAAAATAATGGTTACTTATTTTCTAAATATATATTCTAATATTAATATCATTCAATTTAGAATCGATATCTTCAATCTTTGAAGGATATACGACAAACTCAGCCAGAAGAAAATTGAGGCACCTTACTCAAGAACAAGCTGAGAGAGTCAGGTTAGACTTGATTGGTGGGCCGAGTTAAGACTGGTCAACGGACTGGAACCGGTACCAGAACGGAACCTGTTGACCGCTATGTTGATCGGTATCGGGATGAACCGGACCGGAATTACCGGGATGATTAATCGGTTAAGTCTCGTTTCACTATATACCGGGATGGAACGGGAATGAACCGGAACAGACCGGGATGAAACGGAATGGGATAAACGGGACGATATTGTTTGGAATTACTTAAGTTATTACTTATATTCATTAATATTTATTTTATAAGTTATATTTATAACTTGTATCTTGTAAATATTAAATAAATAAAAATTTTAATTTTAAAAAAATTAAATTAAAATAAGGATAAAACAATTACAAAGATTAAAAAATATCAATTTAATTTATTTAAATTTTTAACAAATTACAATTTAAATTTACAACTATTAGCAGAGTACATAGCTTACGCAGCCACCTTTCAGGAAGGGTTCTGTTTCAACTAAGTCTCGAATGTAATACTAATAGTTGTATAATACCGTAAATCCTCTTTCTAACTCAGCTATGGATTGATTGTAATCAACTTCTGGTCTTGGTAAAGCTCGTTGACGATCTTGAAGTTCGATGACGTCATCACTACCACATCCGGTAGTTGAATCTATGAAAAGTTCAAATTGACTATCTAACTTTGGAAGTCCTTGATTTCTACGCTCAACATTTATCCAGTCTCTAAATAACACTTATATCTCCAAGCTGTCTTCTGCTAACGAATATCTGTGGTCTCCAATTTGAAATCTTGCCGCGCCTAAAGCTGCCTCCGAAGCTACTGATGATCCTTGAATTGCAAGCACATCCTTCACCATCCTACTAAGTTTTGGAAATTGAGTTCCACGATTCCTCCACCAGTTCAATAGTTGTGGTATACCTTCATTGTTTGTAATATCATCCGTACCTTGTTCAAGATATTTAACAAATTCACATTTATTAGAAGAGTCAAGACCAAGTTTATATTTCACTCGTCCATGAGCACCTACTTGATTCATAGACGTTTGAGGATTTTCAACATTAACTAAGAATGAATATTTATCATACATTTCTTTAGCAAAGAATTTTATACTATTTTGACATGTTACCAAATCAGGTTCTTCTTCAGGTTGAATATCTAAATTCTGATAAATACATTCAACTAAAGCTTTTGCACCATATTCATTATATTCCGGGTTGAAAAGAATTGCAGTTAAATAAATTTGAGGAATAGGAAAAAAATATTTCCTAAATTTTGTAATCATAACTTCAATAGCAGAGGTAAATAAAGTATTTGTTTTATAATTAGAAAAAATAGATAAAATCTCACATGTGTATTAAAATTTCAGAAATAGTAGGATAATATATTCCAGAAAATTTTTTAGTAGCATCATAAAATGATTTCAAAAATATTCTAAGTTCATTTACTTCATCTCAATCACTATCATTAAGTTTTAATTCAGGATAAGCATTATGATTATTAAATAGCGTAGTAATAGGCTGCCTATATGCATAAGCAACCTCAAGCATATCATAAAAGGAATTCCATCTAGTTTTTAAATGCTTCGGAACTTTTCTAAACGGAAGTTTAAATTCATTACAAAGTTCTTTAAATTGATTAATTCTACTACTACTATTCATATGAAAAATGTAAAAACATGCATTATCAATTTTATCACAACTATTTTCAAATAATTTCACATCGTCACTAACAACCAAATTTAATATATGCGCGGCACATCTAACATGAAAAACATATTTACTAATAGGACAAAGTCTAGGTTCTAGCATATTAATAGCATTTATATTAGTAGAAGCATTATCTAAAGTAATACTAACGACTTTATCACAAAGACCGAAAAAATCTAAAATTTTACAACACAGTAGTAGCAATATAAATTCCGATTTTTTTCTTTTAACAAATTTTATAACCAATAATTTTTTTTTAATCGATTCAATGCGCAGTAACAGTTAAATAATCAAAACCATTAGGACTAAGACCCATACCAGTAGTAATAGCAACTCTACAATCCATTAGTTCAAAATAAGCACGTAAATATTGACAATGTTTTTCTTAAAATTCAAAAATATCTTTTTTTACCATGCTTCTTGATAAACCTTTATAACTAGGATTATATGTTTCATGAATATATGCAATAGAACCCGGATGTTCTTCAAAACTAAAAGGTAAACCACAAACAACAACCATTTTAGCAAAGTTTTCATGATCACGATCCTTGTTATAGGTTCGATGTGTAAGAGGACCACTTGGGTTCGAAGTATTTAATTCACTTTGAACCTTATTTGATCCTCTAGCCGATGCTTCAACATTACAATTTCAACAACTTCAAGAGAAGACATACATGCAAACCACTCTATACTATGCTTGTTAATCAAATATTTTTAATTCCCCCGTTGAACCTCCAGTCCCACCAGATGTATATTTAAAATGTTGTTTACAAATATTACATATAATAAAAGTTTTTTCTTCATTCAAATAACAAAATTTTCACAGATGTGATTTTAAAGAACGTTGTACCTTGGTATTACCTCTAGTTGGAATAATAGGGGACGAGTAGTTCCAACCGTAGGTGGAGCTTCAGCACCTATACTATTGAGGTCGGGGCTAGTCGGTGTATCATCTAAATCTACTTCTTCATCTAAATTTAATTGTTCATCCATTTCCACTTCTTTATTTTCTTGATTAATACCATAATGTCTTTCATAGAGTTCATGGGGAATCATAGGAGTATCCGAATTAATATTTATAGGACCGGGAGGGAAAAAACTAGTTTCATTTACATGCTTAAATTCATCCGTATTCATTCTAACAAGAGGAATTTTAGATTTAGAAGAACTAGCACCTTTATTAGTTTTTTTTAACTAAATTTTTTACTGATTCTACTAGACCTTTTTTACTTTCACTTTTCTTAGAAGACTCCATGATATAAAATTATAAATTACAAAATACGAAACTTAACAAGAATAATAATATAATAAGAACAACTTACAAGTTACAAATAATAGATACAAAAAATAAATATAAGATTAAAGAGTGGAACGAAGTTACCAAACGTTTGTGTAAGAACAAACGATTATAATGAAAATTAAAATATTGATGTCAAAACTTGAAATTTGAATAAGATTCCTCCTCCGAAATACACCAAATGACCAAATGATATTAAGAATTTAGAACTGAATTGAATATTAAAAATTTGAAATTTTAGAATTTATAATCCGTAATCGCTAAATCTTATAAATATGCATGGAAATATATATATATTCACTCAAACTTATGTTTGTAAGTTGTAACTTTGTATATATAATTTTTAGAAATCAATTCTGATTTATAAAACAAAAAAATAGTCATTTTAATTTTTTCCGTTTTAAAATGACCATAGGGACTTGAGAAAAGGGAAGGCCAAATGGGAAAATGGAAGGCCAAAATTGGGGCAGGGGGCGAGGGCTGCAGAAGTGCAGCTTTATCAAAAGCTCCATAGTGCAGAATGCATGATATCTGGGGCCAGGAGCGGGCAGCCGGGCAGTGCATCTTTTAATAAAGCTGCCTCATGCCAAGTGTCAGGGAAGCGGAGGGTGTGGTGGGTATTGGGTAATTAATTTTAATATATAGAAATTATATAAAATATAATTTATAGAAAATATAAATAGAAATTCTAGAAAATATAAAAAAAATTAATATATATATTAAGTAAATCGGACCGGACCAAATCCGGAATGAACCGGTATCGGTACACCGGTACGAAATCACGATTTCGTCCCGTTCTGCGTACCGATTCAGACTATCCCGTCCCATCCCATAGGCAACCGGAACGGTACCGGTACTTCCCATTTCGTTGACCATTCTAAGGCCGAGATATGGGTATGCCTATGGAATGTCGTAACAAATCTTTCGTGAATTTTTTTTCTGAGTTTGAAGGCCTAAGTAGTTCCCATGATGCTGAATCGATGAAGAAAAATTTGGCTATGGAGCAAAAGATTGTTGAGCTATCTAGCCAAGTCGAAGACTCGTGGGCTAGGGAAAGGCGAAAGAGGTAGAATATGCGGGTCTTAAGGCTCAATTCGATGCATTACTTGATTTGGGAGGGATTCCCCCTTTTTCCAATGGTGTCACTTTCCCTCCTCGACCCTCTCAATCTCAACCTACTCAATGTTCAGTGTATGGTCAACAAAGAAATATGACAGATGAGTCTATTAGTGATGAAGAAGAAGATGATCATATGGCAGACACACTACCACATTAATGAAGTTTAGAGTTGTAATAGATAATCTAAGTTCTTTACTTTATAATTTTGTTATGGGACTTATTTGTTTTGTGAATGCATGATAACATTGAGTTGCATATTGAGTTGATAAGAGAATATTTAGTAAATGTATTGTATGAGTTGATTGTTGGAAGCTCTCTGAGATTGATTTAACTAATTAGAGATATATTGAATTAATGTGACAGATGATGAGCAACTGCAAAAATAGTAATTAGATGTTAGTTTTTTTCAAGAAAAAGAGACCTTAGGTCCCTTTTATGCATCTTATTTTCCAGAATTCTGGAAGAGATCTCACGAGGTCTTTTTTGCGCACTTATTTTCCAGAAATTTCAGAAAAGAGACCTCATGAGGTCTATAATCAACATTAATTTTTTTTCAAATGCCGTAAAGACCTCATGAAGTCTCTTTTCTATAGTATATTTTTAGAAATGCAGTAAAGAGACTTCAAGACGTCTCTTTTTGGCAGTTTCATAGACCTAATGAGGTCGTTGTTTACTTTTTTAAAAAATTAAAGCAACCTCATAAGGTCTCTATTTAGAAATTTAATAAACTATATTGACCTTACGAGGTCTCTTTTTTAAATATAAAATAAAAATAAATTATATAATAGTGACCTCATGAGGCCATCTTTATTTTAAAAAAAAGTAAATTATGAAATTGCAACCTCATGAGGTCTCTATCAAAAATTCACCTACATTATAGTAACCTACCGTTAAAGTCTCTTTTTGGGTCTTTTTTTTCAGAAAAGATTTTTCCGATCTCTTTTTACTGTTTTTTTAATAGTGAATGAATAACCTTAATTTTAGTTTTAAGTTCATATCACGTGTACATTCTTGTCTATAACATATAACTTTTCTATTTGTTAGGTGCGTTATTTTTCATTTTTTTTTATCGTAGGAATTTTTATTCTTGTATAATAATAACTTGTATTATAAATATAATACTTGTGTTTCAATACATGCATACATGAACTAATTTGTGGCTCAAATAAATATAATATGATTTTGAAAAGTCAGAATAGGAGTTCTATCATGACAATGAATTCCATAGATTGTGAAATATTATCAATTTATTTTCAAATTTAAAACAAATTATCAAAATCTACATATAACTATTTGATCCTATGGTTTTAACAAGTTTCACTATACATTTTTTTTTAAAAAAAATTGAAAATTCTCTTTTACCATATTTATTTAAATGAAATAATAATATGGTAATATACATATTGACTACGTGTAAATATATATCCTGTGCATGTAAGCTTTTACTCCATTAGTTAAATCACTTAACAATCAGTTGCATATATTGAGTAGGTGTAATTTAAGAAAAGATGTAAATGTATTTCATCGACCAAATTGTTCCAATAAATGTATAACCAAAATAGGAAGACATTATCTAGATTTACTTGATATTATGTATCTACATATACATTTCAGTCTCTCTTCTATTTTCACAATTAGTTATTCATTCTTATATTTTACTCCCAAAAGGAGTGTTTCTTGTCATCATGTGATTTTTTTTGGTCGCAATGAGGATGACAGGTTTAAGCAGCTAATTAAATATGAAGCCAACTTTTTTTATGAGTCCGAAGTTTAAAGGGCAAAAATTGTTGACAAAAATTTTAAAAGGGTATATATCAAAAATATTTCAAATCAAAACGGTAAAATCGCTACATCAGTAGCAATTTAGTTTGATGCCGTTAACTGAAAATCGCTCTTCTTGTAGCGTTGTTGCATATTTCTTTATTTTTCTAAAAGGCAAGTCGCTGCAGGGGCAGCGTTTTTGCATTATTTTTTTTTTTAAAAAAAAAATTCTGAATTCGTTGCCTTGGCAGCATTTTTCTCAAGAAATATTTTTTTCTACCTTTTTTTAAAGGCAAATCGCTGCAACGGCAGCGGATTTGCATTTAATTTTTTTTAAGTTGGTCATACTTATAAAAATAATAATATAAATATATTGCATATAAAAACATAATTTTAATAAGTAAAAGAATTACTTTATTTACCTATCAGATGGCTTCGATGAAAAAAAATTCAAGTGCTTGAAAGCATTGCTAGACTCTCCCATACTGTAATATGACGCACTTCAATTCAAATAATGATCATGAATATATAAGTCGATTTTTTAAAAAAAATGTAAAAAAAAATAAAAAATTAAATGCAAAAACGCTTTGGAGAAAATTTAGAAATTCTAGGTCAAGTTAGTCTTAGACGAAATTTGAGTAAGGTGAGGTCTAGGGAAATTCGAAAATGAATTGGGTGATATATCTAAATTTTGGTCACGTTTTCTAGTATTTAAGACATTAATGAACTCATTTGGATGAATAAAACTTCCAGTATTGAACTTGGTGTGGAGTTAGTATGCAATGTCAATGGTCAATGGTAGTGTTGTGAAATGAATGGTTTTGTAAAGGTTTATGAGTCCCTAATTTCTTGCAAGCCACTATAGCGTCTTGGGCCACTATGGCGACGCCTCTATAGCGGACGACCAAACTGTTATAGAGGGGGTAAGGAAGAATTGATCAAAATACGTCATTCTATGAATCAATTCACTAAAATAGTATATTTTTAATTTTGTTTACAAAACTAGTATAAACGTGGTTCACAGTAACGTTTTATGTTTTATTTTATTTTAAAAAATTTAATGAAAAAAAAAGAGCAAAAGTTCACGGAGCAAACAGAAATAAAACGTTATTGACAATAACGTTTTATACTTCGTTATCTAGAATCACGTTTTAGAGCTAAAACGTTACTTAAAGAAACATTTTTATATTTTAGTACGTTTTATCCAGTCACGGGCTCTGCAATTAAAGAATCGAATCCTGTATTTTACAGATTATAAAGCGTAACTGACAATCACGTTTATTATATAAAACGTAACTGTCAATCACGTTTTATGTTTATTTAATAACGGGGCACCGGATTAAGAATAAAATCCTGCTACATTGGAATCTTATAGATCATAAAATGTTATCGCTGATCACATTTCTGCATTAAATCGTGACTGTCAATTACGACACTATGTTAAAGTTAATTTTCTCTTTTTTTTACTGACGACAAATGGTTATAAAAATGAACCTTGTTGAAACAAATGTTCTAAACACTCCAACAATATTCATTCAAAATTTTGTTTGTGTAGCCCAATTTTGAAACAATATTTACAAAGGTATGAATTAAATAAGTCGAGTCAATGTATCATATTGTGTTATTATTTTACCATAGCTTTCAATATTTTCTAATTTGTTACTTAGAAAGATGACTTATTTTTAGTGTAGGAATAAAAATGGCAAATTTTGAACATAATGTGATGGTTGCTTTGTACTGGGAGTGGCGAAATAATTACTGAAATGAACGGATGCAGGTATACTGAATGTGCTAGAATGATTATTAACCAGTATACTTCATGAAGTATGTTGAATTGGTTAATTATTGCATGAGAAAATGGGTACAACTAGTGAAATATTCAAATGGATATTTCGGGAAAATATCCTTGTTCGATTCAAGGTAACCATACAAGGTTCATTGAGTTTAAAATTGATGATGATCAATCTTTGCTACAATTTTTTTGCTATACCTCAAAATTTTGCGGATAAGATTGACATAAATGTTTTGAAAAAGTATGTAAAGACCAAATCAACAAATCAAAATGATATATTTCAAATTAGTGGTCAACATGGTTATCACATGAATTTATTGTCTCAAAATTATGGATTTGCCACGGTTAGTCAACCTCATTATGCAGAGCCGATTGCTCAACCACCATTTCCACAATTGTTAATGCATGACCAAGGATCATTTGGCGAAGGTTCAAGTAGTCAAAGACATGTTGACAATAGTTCGAGAAAATAAGAGGGCAGGTAAAATAACAAATTTACGTTTTAATGAATTTTAATATAATTAGTTGATAACACAATTTTACTCATTATAAATATACATATATAGAAGATAGATAGTGATTTTTTTTGTGATTAATTACCTTAACTTTTTTTAAGGAATAACCTATGGAGAATAAATTACTGATTTTAAAACAAGCTTCTATGTATCATAATTTTCTAAAATTTAATTGAACTTCTTTTCCACAGAGAGAAAATGAGAACAATGCTGATCCATATAGTGATGTAAATGCTGTGAAATTAGTGAAGAAAGTTCGGAGGAGGAAGATGAACCTTCAAAAGATGATGGTGAAAGTGAATCGGATGAGAAGATATCAATAATGCTAGAATTTTCTCAAAATGACATTGGTATAAAATCTTCCTAATCAATTTGAAAGGATGTGTCTGAAGTGCAAAATGATGTACCCTATTTTAGAACATTAGATAACGAGGAGGACATTTTCATGTCTACATATGAATCTGAGATGGAGTATTGTTCCGTCTGGTCTGAAGAGGCACAAAAGATTTGAAAAAAGGTACGTTTTTTAATAGTAAAGAAAAATTAAAATGAGCTGTGACAATTGTGGACCGAAAGGTTCAAAATGAAGTGGGAGAAGAACTATGAAAGTTCAAAAAAGGCACTTTGTTTTTTATTGGAATATACCCACATGGGTATTTGAGGTTAGATCTATTCAAGTTGATGGTACTGGGTGTAATCCTCATTGTGTTTCACTGAAGGAAAGAAATGTGATTGTGGAAAATGGGTTAATTTACATTTCCCATGTTCACATGTCATGAAGATTACTGATAGAATGGGAGAGCTAGCTAGAAACTTTGTTAGTGAACATTTCATTATAGAGAATTATGTTGCAACATATTCTGGTCCTTCTCACCGGTTGGCCATAAGGCGTATTGGCCATCTCCTAATTTTTGTAGAATGGAAAGTAATGAATTCTATCGTCGTCTCAATCGATCAAGGAACAGTAGAATACCCAATGAGATGGATCGTGGTGCTGCTGTATATGAGCGAGCTTGTGGATTATTATGTAGACAAACCGGACATGATAGACATCGATGTCCAGATCGTAATTAAAATTAAGTGACAATTATTGATTAGTTTAAT
>JAKWIY010001424.1:0-20270 GCA_027704805.1 Solanum corneliomulleri | reverse complement strand
AAAGACCACAAAACACCAACACTATCCAAAGCAACAAAACAGTAATAGTACACAAGTAAATTTCTATGCAGAACTGACTGATATTCCAAGCGCCCGGTGAAACAATGACATGACCCATCTGCAAATGAGATGAAACAAACCCAGTGTCATACACGTAGCAGTAAATACTGTAATAGTGAAAGAACTGCAAAAATTAGTCAAAGAAGATGATAGATAGCCACTCGATATGAACGTAATAGTTTGATGTTCCCACACTATTTTCTTTGAAACTATGAATTCATTCTTAAAAACTACCTTGGCTCATGAAACATAGAATGCTACAGTATTGGCTAGCCAGTCACCAACTAGTTGACATCCTTGGGAGTAGACCTTTTTCACCACATACGACGCAAAAGTCACTTCACACTTCAGTTGAATCAAATATGCAGTATTTACAAACAAAAGTTTACTTGTTATTGGGGAAAATCGATATTCTTCCAATGTGGAATCAGAGGATAAACTAAGACAAAAATAAACCATTGAGTTGAACTCATTTATTTTTCTTTGAGATACAGTTACCTGAGCATTGATTCGAACTCTTCTTTGATGTCAAAGGTAATAAGTTAAGTCATCGACTTCCAGGACAGAGTAGAAGAATGAGACTGACAAGAAAATTACCGAGGCCTAGTTTTACTGCTTTATTCTCAAAAGCATGGAACTCGAGTCCCTAGAAAAAATCCTATACCAATCACTTGGGGTAAATCTGGGGTGTAACTTGGTACAAGGATAAAGAATGTGAAGAATGTGCTACTTCAGCTTCTGGCCAAGAATCGTCACGACTCACATTTTCCAAATAAACAACTCCTGATCTCTTTATTTTTGTTACAAGCCATCAAGAATTACCCGTGTTCCACCCATGAATAATACACTGACATGAGAATATTTTCTTTAGCAAAAGTCACCTTATAGCAGCACAAAAGAACAAGTACAGGCATGTATGCCAAGGAACTTCAGAACATTTCTTAGAGGCAATTTAATTTAAGAACATGCTACTACTACCATTAACCTTTAATCTGAAAAGCTAACACTGTGAATCTGATCCAAGTCATACATAAATGCAGCTCAAGATATATAAATACATCCATAAAGTAATTTAAACCAGGTAAATAAAGGAGGCAAATTGCTAACGTGATACCTGCAAAATGTGAAATACTTGATTTCTGATGAAAGCACTGTACTACCTCGCCTACTTGTCTGTGTGCGCCCTCTGGACTTACGGCGGCGTAAATGGTGTGAATGACCATGTCGAGTAGGTTTCTTCGCCTTTTTACTGTCACAAAATAAAAAATACAGACAATTCTGAGCCTTGTAGAATTAAGTAGATCTACAGACGCTTCAATATAGAAGGGTAGATCACTGTGGAGAAAAAGCAAATAAGGGAGCAGAGTGAACTGTGCTAACCAGAAAATGCCAGACAAAAGTTTGAACAGAATTATAACGGGCAAAGCCAACACTGCTGAAGCCTACAGCACAAAAGATCAGCAAAGTTCTTAGTATGAAATCATCAAATGGAAAAAACAGCAGAGGACAGGATGGCAAGACAATAGAATATGACAATCAGATACGTACAGCAAACCAGACGAACTCCTTTGTTGCAGAGGTCTTGTAAGCTCATGTTTCTTCAGTGTTTTATCTACTGTACCTTGCAGCTTCAGATGGGAATGAAACATTGATTTAGTATATGGAACAAGACAATTTAAATACTATAAGCAACATATGCACAGTAGAAAAGGCATTTGCTAGTTCATCGATCCTTCCACCAGATCATTTCAAATCGTTCAACTCATCCAACCGTAATATAAATTTGTTACCTCTTCTAACAACAGTTCAAAAGCTACTCTTCTAACCCTAGAATACCACATTATCATTCTTCTTAATCATCTTGCCGAGGGTCTCTCAAAAAAGCCTCTCCACCTCCACGAGATATGTGTACACTCTACCCCCCCCCCCCCCAACCCAAAAAAACTCGGTATGTTCTTCTTCATAAAGAGAAGATGAATCAAACACAACCACCAGAAGAAAAATGACCATTTCCTCCACTCAATGAATTAAGACATAATAAATAATACAGACTAAATACAGAGGCGCCAAGAAGACAGACAGAAAAGGTAACTTCAGACTCTCCAGGATTTATTTTATTCCATTTTATTTTTGAGTCTACGAGGTTGTCGGAACTTGAAAATAATGAGAAACTGATGCAGCAGTAAAATAACAGGAAATGTTTAGAAACGGACTATGACTTGCATATCTCAACCACAAGTAAACCTATACGAGATCTGATATTTCAGGAACTATCGTTTCACTTTATTTTAACACACCTGATTATGGTATATTGTTGCAGACTCCAGGAACTTCCCATAATGATGAACTGCCACATCTCTATATGGCTTTACTGCAATACGAACTTTTTCAACATGAGGTTTTGTAGCAGTGGCAACTTGATCGATGTTGGCTTGCTAAATTTCTTAAGTTCCTGTGAAAAAATAATGCTTTCATCACACATACATACAAATAAAACCGAAAAATAGGTGTGTTAAGTTATATAATTTGATGCATGTAGAACGGCGGAATTATATTCCTTAATGTGAGTACATAATATTTCAGAAAATATTAATTGATAAGGGATGTTACCTGAAAGTGAGGTTCTGCTAGCTCCTGAACCTTGACAATATGTGGAGTTACGGCGCTTTTAGATGTCTCATAGATCTCAAATCCTTTGGTCCTCACCAATTCCATTTGTGGCTTGAGGTTAGTGGTCATTACCACCCATTGTTCCTTCACAGCAGGCATCCATTTCTTCAAAAAGTAGAACAGCAAACACGGGACATTATTAAGATCCTCTATCTTGATAACAAATACAGCACAAAAAACTAGCTTTAGGAGTAAATTAAATGTTTGAAGTAGATAATTGTATCTACATGTAAAAAAAACTAACAGAGAGTCTTCCCAGATCTGGAAGTCATCTTACTCCCCACTCTTTAGCTTGTCCTACTAACTCACCTCTTGAGAAGAAACAAAGATACTCTACCATTTTAACAGTTTTACCTAGCAAGGTACCATTACTGCTTTGTTAACAGGAAATCTCAAATTAGTTTAGTTTTATTGTTTAAGTACTTATTTCCATGAAGAGATGAGGAGTTTATGTAATAACTTACTCGTTAATGTATACCTAGAGGTGCCAAATGGGTGGGTTGGGTTAACACAAAATGATGAGAAACAAAGAATGCAAATGTGAGACATTCCAAAGTATTTGACATCATAGTGTTTCTGGCTTTCGCAAGTGCCGAGAACTCATCCAATAAATTAATTTAATAGAATATGGTAATAAGATGCAAAGCTGACTTACTGTTTTGACTGTTTCTATATGTGGCGCAGCCCATACTCTTCTCAACTGCCTAAGAAGCAAGTGAAAAAGGGTAAACAGGATAGAATAGTAACTCAAACAAGAATTCGTTCAATAATCAATAGTTAAACAGGATCCAGTAGCAACAAGTCATGTACCTTCTGTATCATTGTTTCATAGCAGGTTTTCCGTGCTCCTCCCAATGCTTCTCCAGAAGAGACTGAAATTCACAGCAGATTCAGCAATCCATTTACAAGAAGGTTAGTTATGATTTTTTTTCAAAATACCTTGTAGTGAGTCATATGAACTTCAAGCCAACGTGGAAGCCATGCCCCATGCACCTGGATTTTAAGCAGAAGGAAAGAGCCAGGTTAACATTTATATAATGGATTAACATCATCTACAAAGCAAAGCATAGATAGAGAGCACGTCTTTAAACTTCTCGAGTTCTCCAACTCTTTCTTGGTCTTGTAACTAAGCCAGTGAATTGCTGCACTTAAAGATGCCTACACAGACACAGTTTATGATTGATGCAGAATGCTACTTTGATCCTTTTTTTCCCCTTATTGCTGGGCTGTGCATGGTGCAGGAAGCATACATCACGACATTCTTGCAAAACCAAAACAACCCACAATTTCATTCATGAATATCTTCCTCCACTATCTATGTGCCAGTGCCTTGAGTCATTGTGATTCTTATCATCCTTCCATTGTTCTTCACACCTACTTACAATGACAATCATCATACTCTATCATCACATTTCTTCTCCCGTTTAGCAGTCAAAATAAATTACTCCAACATCAAATCGCAGGCTAAAGACCAGCATCACCACCATGACACTACCCCCTTACTACCAAAAACTACCCACCATCCAGCTGTCCATGAAATTATTGTTATCGCCAGTTCAAGCATATGAGAACTGATACAACTAGCTAACCATAAATCGGCATATCAAACTCTTAACACAATATGAAGGAAGCCTGATGGCACCAGGATATCATGGTAGATAGAAACATTAGTATGAATCACAGCTACTCAGCTAGATGAAAAATTGAGATGGAACCTCCTATCTTCAATAGTAATCATAATCCTGAATACATAGTTATTATATAGGTAATTAGAACATCTACCTCCATGAGCTCCTTCATCTTCGATGTGGCTTCAAGCCTTGCTCTAATCATTTCCTCCTGATAAGCAAAATTGGGAGACTTTAGTAATTATTATTCACAACACAAGCTTCAGTAGCTGTTTTTTAATATAAAGAGCACCTCAGCAAATTTAAGAGCTCGTTCAGTTTTTTTCAGTTTCTCCTTCTGTTTCTCAACTGTCTTTTCGAGCTGCATAGACCAAAAAGAAACAAAATAATTTCACAAGGTTAGCTGAAATATTACATGTAGCTACCAAAACTAAATAGGACGAGCAGTAAGAGCTAAAAGATCTTTCTGCCGCATCCACAAGAAGTCCTGGGAATTTAAAGTCTGTTCAGTAGAAGAATGAAATCAGTTGTGTAACTGAAAACAGGCAGCTTATCGTTCATATAAGCTTCAGAGTATCTACAAGAAAACGGTCATCGCGCTTACTCCTGTATGGGGTTATCATGTGACATCATCTAGAGATACGAGAGGACAAGGTTTGGTTCCCATCGAACTTTACAAATGTGTTGCCACGCGCTTGAGACTAGAAGCAAAGAATTGTAACAGCAAACAACTGAGGATGCCATTTAAAGGTCAAATAAAGACGAGTACAACAATTTGTCAGCGCTTTTTCCTTCAAAAATCCGGTCATTCAATGGGTATTCTATACCACCATTTGATTTGCCTATATTCTTCTCTCCATTTGTGGGACCACCTACTTCTCTGTCAGATTCTTTTTGTCAAAATTATAACACTTCCTACCTACACTATAATTCCCAGTTCTCATGAGGCGGCCAACATTCTACTTGATAGACTATCTAAAAAACTTTTGGAATAAATTAATTACAACTGCAGCATCTTCTTTGTGCCCTAAAATGACTACATGAAGGTGTTTGCTGAGGAAAGCATTCCAATCCTATGATATCTCAGGCTTCCTTTATTCTACATCATCAAAATGTTGACTCCACCTTTCTATGTTTCAGCCAACTTTTTAAATCATTTGTCCATAGTTTATGAGATCTGCTATTGGACTAAATGATAAGAAAAATCCAGCAGGGACAGCATTTGGAAGTTGTTTCATTTAGTACTTTACGGTTTGTTGCACTAGTGGAACAAGTGGATAGCTGCCATAATAACTCTAGCATATCCAACTGCCTTTTTAAAACATCTGTTTAGTTACTTGGCTCCAGACTCTCAATTACAAGGACAAGCAAAAAGAATATGATCGCCAAATCTTCCTGATCAGAAAAATGTAATCCTCACATCTTAAAAGTTCAAAGAGAAGGAAGAACAAATGCAGCTCATCTGTGACGAGAGTAACTTTTTCTTTTTCCCTTCGTAAAAGATATCCTATCTAAGGTCCCCCTTCAAGATATTAATAAAATAAGTTCAGTGGGTAATAGGACCTTAGTATAGTATAAGTGTGTCTCTGAGATTTCAGGCATAGGTTGAGGGGTACTTGGGCATTATCCCTTATGATTTTCATATTATAATTTTGTAAATGAATCCTAATTATTTATACAAAATTGGAAAATTACATAATGATTTTTTTTTTTAGAAAGTAACACCCAAGACGTTATATTAAGGCACCACTTCCCATTTTTCGCATACAACCAAAACCTTTTCAGCAAAACTCTCACTGAAAAACTCTTTTCACTCTGTTTTTTTCTCCCAACTCAACAATGGTGTACTCTATTGTTATTAGCTCATCATTTGCACCGGCGATTCATGGTTCATCTGCGGCTGCGCCGCCACTGCTGAAATCGCTTGCTGTAAAATCCGGTTTTGTTTCTACTGGGGAATCAGTTGCGATTCTGCAAAAATGGCTAGGAAGGTCTGAGGATAACAAATTTTTAAGAACAATAACGGTAAGTCCCTCAACGCTGACTTACCAAAAATTATTAATCAAACTGAATTAACGGTCGTTTGACAGACATCCGTTAAAATTTTGACATGTCGTTAAACTTTAACGAATTACCCGTTTTTGTCATACAAAAAATAAGTATTCATTTCAAATAAGATAAGTGAACCTTCTAACTTCAGATATCATAACTCACAACTAACTTTTTATGCGCGAAATTATTAATTTTTAACGTATTTCATATTTTTGTTTAGTTGATAAACAATATGGAAATGTTTTTAAAAGAACTCGATAAACTTCATCTAACCGTTATTTCAGCTATTAGAAGGACATAATTACTTTTATTAATATACACTTTTTTTTATAAGCAATTTATTTTACTTTTTCATTTTGATAAACTTTGAGCGACTTGTCAAAATTAGTAACGACTATATAAACGATTTTTCAAAATTCAATGATTTTTCAAAATAGCAATAATGTTAAGTCGTTCATCAATCTAACGGATTTTTTAAAATAATAACGGTAAGTCCCTCAATGCTGACTTAAAACGAATAAACCATCATTTGAGAGCTGTTAATAATACGACAGGTCGCTCAACTCTAACGAATTACCCGTTTCGTCGTATAAAAAACAAGTATCCCTTTATCCATTTAAGATAAGATAAGTGAAACTTCTAACTTCATATGTTATAACTCACGACTATTTATGTACACACATAGTTATTAATTATTAACGTATTCGATATTTTTTTTAGTTAATAAACAATATGGACATGCTTTAAAAAGAACTTGATAAACTTCATCTAATCGTTATTTCAGTTATTAGATGAAGGACATAATTACTTATATTTGTACACTTTTTTTTATAAACAATTAATTTTCCTTATTATTTTAATATCATAATGGATAAATTTTGAGCGAAAAATTTGGTAATGGCTATATAAACTATTTTTCAAAATCCAACGGTTTTTCAAAATGACAATAATGTTAAGTCGTTCATCAACCCAACAAATTTTTTAAAATAATAACGGTAAGTCCATCAACGCTGACTTACCAAAAAATTAATTAAAGTGAATTAACGGTCGTTTGACAGACATCTGTTAATAATTCTGACATGTCGCTCAACTCTAACGAATTATCTGTTTTAGTCGTATAAAAATAAGTATTTATTTCAGATTAGATAAGTGAAACTTCTAACTTCATATTTTATAACTCATGACTATTTATGTACACGCAAGTTATTAATTATTAACGTATTCGATATTTTTATTTAGCTAATAAACAATATGGAAATGTTTTTAAAAGAACTTGATAAACTTCACCTAATCGTCATTTTAGTTATTAAAAGGACATAATTACTTTTATTTGTACACTTTTTTGTGATAAACAATTAATTTTTCTTATTATTTTAATATCATAATGGATAAATTTTGAGCGGCAAAATTTAGTAACGGCTATATAAACGATTTTTCAAAAATTCAACGGTTTTTCAAAATAGCAATAATTTTAAGTCGTTCATCAACCCAACGATTTTTTTAACAATAATAACGGTAAGTCCCTCAACATTGACTTACCAAAAAATTAATCAAACTGAATTAACAGTCGTTTGACAGACATCCATTAATAATTCTGACATCTCGCTCAATTTTAACGAATTATCCGTTTTAGTCGTAGTGAACCTTCTAACTTCAGATTCCAGAGCTCACGACTATTTATTTACGCATGAAATTATTATTTTTTAACGTAACATGGAATTTTTTCTTAAAAAATCAATAAATTTCAAATAATCGTTATATCAGTTATAATAACGAGCACAAAATCACTTTTATTAGCAAAAAAAACTCCTTTTTTTGTTTTGATAATTTATATTTTCTTATTGTTCTTATATTAAACTTATGCTTATAATTACTTAATAATAAATATTTTATATTATGATTTCATATTATAATTTTGTAAAGAGATCCTAATTATTTATACAAAATATAATAAAAGCTTTTTTCTAGAAAGTAACGCCAAGCTGTTTATATTAAAGACAGATACCTCTTTTCATTTTTCACTTACGACCAACCTTTTTCACTGAAAAACACTTTTCACTCTGTTTTTTTTCTCTCAACTCAACAATGGTGTACACTACTGTTACTAGCTCATTATTTGCACCGGCAATTCGTGCTTCATCGTCAGTTCCGCCGCCTCCGCCGGAATCGCTTGCTGTAAAATCCGGTTCTGTTGCTACAGGGGAATCGGTTCAGAAATGGCCGGGATGGCCTGGGGATAACGTGTTCAAGCTAGTTGTGCCAATTGCTAAAGTTGGTGGTATAATTGGGCGGAGGGGAGAAGTTGTAAAGAGGATGTGTAAAGAGACTGGTGCCAGTGTTCGTGTTCTGGAAAGTTCTATTGGCAATGCTGATCAAATCGTAAGTTTTTGATCGAATAATTTTTGATAATTCTTTAGTTTTTTTTTTTTGGATTTTGTTTGAATTTGGATGATTTTGATGTGTGTAAAAACATCAATTGTTGTGATGAAACAGTAAAATTCATCAAAAACTTGTGTGAGTTGATTCGATCCAAGTATTTTATATTTGCTTCATCTGTTTTTCAGGTTTTAATATCTGGTAGAGAAAATCCAGATGCTGAGGTATCTCCAGCAATGGATGCTGCTATTAGAATTTTTAAGTGCGTTGCGGGGCTAAACAATGATGATCCAGGAGCAGTAGCTGCATTTGTGTCTTCAAAGTTATTGGTGGCTTCAGCACAAGCCATTCACTTGATCGGTAAAAATGGTTCCACGATCAATTCAATACAAGAAAGATCAGGTGCTGTGCTAAGAGTATTACCTGCAGGTGAGATCTTTAAGTTTTTTACTAATATGGCGTGACACAGTCATCTCGTATCTAATAATTTCTGAATTTCACAGATAATGTGGCCCTTTGTGCCACTAAAGATGATAGGATTATTGAAATACATGGAGAAGGTCCGAAGGTTCTCAATGCTTTTGATGCAGTTGTTAAACTACTGAGGAAGTTCCTGGTCCATCATAGCATGATACCGATTTTTGAGAAAATGGTAATTTTGATACTTTTAACTGAATTTTAATTGTCTATATATATATATATATATGTGTGTGTGTGTGTGTGTGTGTGCGTTTTTACTAACTACCTGGGCTGATAAACCACAGTATCAGCCTTCTCGTCCTGCATCTGCAGCTGTTTCTGATTACCAAGACCCTTACTTACTTGATCATGGAACTGCCGTGGACTCCAAAACCCCACGGTCTACACTACCGCGATATGGACAGGATATTGTAACAAAGGTCAGTTTATGGATACTCTATGTCTCCATTTTCTACCAGTATCGTGGATTTTATGGCTTCATTGTGGTTTGATTTTGTTGCGGAAAATCAATATTTATACCGTGCAGAAATGTTGCCATGATTTAGAGTTTGAGCAAAGATCACTCTGTATCTCGCCTTTTTAATTTCATTTCCTGTTGTGGTTTTGTGGGGTTGCTTTTTTTTTTTTTGAACATGTGTGGCCTAGTTGTCCTGAACTAATTTAATATATCCGTTATGAGAAAAGTCCGGTAGATGACTGGCTTAGTAGAAAACAGAAACAAGGATATTGCCGAAGAATGATAAATTTAGTAATAGAAAATTGTCAGGTTTCATGGATATAATGTATTATCACGATTTCATGCTTGTGACTATGAATGATAAATTTAGTAATAGAAAATTGTCTTTTGAACTTAATTGACATGAGTTACATTTCATCGTAATCATTTAACTTTTTCGTTCATTTGCGCTTTCTGTGCTGAATGTGTATTATAGTAGCACTTCGCTCTTGAACTTGAATCTGTACAAGCTCTTTCTTTCTGCTTAACCATTTGCCTAACAATATGAACATTAGCTAAATGTTTCTATCCTTTTTCTATCTCAGATCACAAAGGTTATGCAAGTACCGCTGGGGTATGCTGAGGAAATCATTGGTGCTGAAGGTTGTAATATAGCATATATTCGCCGCACAAGTGGGGCAACTCTTACTGTGCAAGGGAGCCGAGTACCTGAAGAAATCACTATTGAGATTAAGGGTACCTCATCAGAGGTTAAAGCAGTTGAACAACTTATTCAGGTACGGAGACCATCACCCTGCACCTCACTTTTTTTCTTCGCCACAAGTAATTTATAGTTTCAAAAAAGTCAATATATAGAAGGAGATCATGGCCCTTAATTAGCTGGTGTTGTTAGTTACTTATGTCTCTGTACTCTACCAGATTATATTCTTCCCTCTGGGTCCTTTTTCCTTGGATTACCAAATATGTTAAATCTTGTTTATTCACTTGTCTTTTGTGCAGGAGTTCATTGACAACCACCAAGAGCCAGCCCCAAGAATGTATGGGACGCGTGAGCCTGAGTTTGTTTCTTTTTCGCGTTATGGTGACCCCTATTCTTCATCATCTTCGTTTCCACCTCAGAGTTTCGAGGGGTATGGATCGTCTAGTTTAGGTGGAGGATACAACAGTAATAGATACTAAGGGCAGTAGTCTTTGTGGAATACTGGGGAAAGGTCTCTGTTACAGTTCCTGAGAATTTTGTTTTCAGATGATTTTATGTATTGTAATTAACTTTAAGTTGAAGTTCTATTGAAACTTTGGTATTGGAAATATGCATTTTGGTGCTGCTTTTTTTGTTTCTAGATTAAGAAAAAAATGCTGATTACAAGTAAATTTTATTTGAAAAATGTTTTCCCAAAGAGTACTTTTGTGAGAAATAATTACCAATAAATTTAAAAAACACTTTCTATTAGCAAATAGTGTTTAATCAAGCTTTTTAAAAGTGTTTTTAAGTATTATTTTTTTAGAAAAGTGCTTTTAGGGAATAATTACTTTCTTTTAGCTTATTCGAAAAATAAGCATTTTTTGTAACAAAAAGAGAACTGTAAAAAATGTAGAACTTGTCAATACTATTAGGTTCGAATTATATAATTTCTCTAACCTAATTATTTTATAAAATTTATCAATCATTTTGAAATGGGGCAACACTAGTGTCTTGGTTGTGACGAGGGTTATATAGATCATTTTCTTGATTCACATATGATGTTTATTGATCTTGAAAAAGTCTATGAATAAAAATTTGAGGAAGGTCCTCTCAAGATGCCCGAAGGTTAGAGGTGTACCAGTGACTTACATTAGGAAGATGAATGATATATATAATGGAGCCAAGACTCGGGCTAGAGCGGTGGTAGGAGAGTGAGAGCACCTTCCAATTGAGACGAGATTGCATCTGGGATCAACACTTAGAATGAATCAAAAGGGTTTAGGTTGAGTAAGAACAAAATAAAATAATTGAATAGCATATTCAATAAAAGATATTACAAAAGAGATAATTTCAAGCATTTGGGTCTTTAATCTAGGTAACTAGGGACGTTGACTATAATGTAACATATTATGCGGCGTGGAGAAAGTGGAGTCTTTCATGTTAAAAAAGCATCACCTAAACTAAGTTCTATAGAGTGGTGGCTAGACAAACTTTGTTGTATGGGGTCTTGCTTTCAGAATCTTGTGTGTTAAAAAAAAGAATCACCTAAACTTTAAGATAAATTCTATAGAGTGCGTGGTGGCTAGAAAACTTTGTTCAATGGGGTCTTGCCTTCAAATGATCGCGTATTAAAAAAGTATCATCTAAACTTTAAGATAAGTTCTACGTAATGGTGGCTAGACAAACTTTGGTCTATGAGGAGGAGTCAGAGGCGAATCTAGGATTTTTCGAACATAGATGCACCAAAGTAAAATGTATTGAAGTGAGAATTGATTCTTAATTCTCAAGCTTAAAAGCTCAAGATTTAACCATATATACGTGGACCATTTAGACTTCTTGTAGTATGGGTGCCAGGATGTACGTAATATTATACGAATTTTAGAAAAAGTATATATAAAGTATCTTCTTTTACGAAGAGACTACGGGTGCCTGTGCGGCTGTGCCCTATATTTTGGCTCTAAATTCACCACTGGACTGAGTGTTAGCCAGTCGAAAACTCCCATATTTAGAAGATGTATGGTGGATGAATGTATGGGCATATTAAGAGTGAAAATAGGAATGAAGATATTCGAGTCAAAGTGGTAGTAACCTCTATGGAGGACAAGATAAAAAACGATGTTGAGATGATTTGGGCATGTGAAGAGGAGACGCATAAATACTACAGTGAGTAGGTTGTATATAGTAAGTAAAAAAAGAGACGTGGAGATAGGCCAAAAAGTATTGTGAGATGTGATTATTTAAGATATGGTGCAACTTTAACATATCGATCTAAGGGTGTGGAAGTCCAGAATCAGGGTAGGAGGTTAATTGATTATGGAGTGTTGTCTTGCTTTTGAACGAGTTTAGGCTTGATGGTGCATGTCATAGTATTAGATTATATTTCTAATGTTTTGCTTTTGAATTATGGCATTATCTATTGTTTGTGGTGTTTCGGTCATTGCACTAGTTTATTGTTACTATTTTCATATTAAATCATATGTTTTCTTCTCTATCGATTTTCTTTTTATATCTAATATGATTCTTGTATTCGAGTTGAGGGTCCTTCGAAAATATCTTTATCTCCATGAGGTAGAGATCAAGGTCTACATACACTTTGCCCTCCCCAAATTCCACTCGTGAAATTTACGGGATATGATATTTTTGTTGCCATCTTGATTCACATGTAAATATCATACACTTGTGTAGTTAGCTTTTTCATTCTATGGAAAAGGGATAGAAATCTAAAATTTTGTTCTTCTATTGTAGAATGCGGTGATTAGTGATATTGAAGGTAAACATTTGACTCAAATCTTGAGATTTCTGTATTACAATATTATATTTTAGTTGACAAATTCAAGTTAAAGTATTGATTCAGAATTCTCCACTCTATTCATATAATCTCTTTTTTTCTTTTCTAGTTATATAAGTTTTATAGAGAGGTGGTTAATTAGACCATCATCCTTGTTTTATAGATGAAGTATTGTTCAGTCTAGAAATCATCACATGTTTCGAAGTTACATGTTACGGAGATAAGGATGTTATTGAGATAGATGTGTGCACATATTATGAGTTGCAAGATTAGGAATATAACGTTATCCTGGAGAAGGTGGGAATGGGCTCTTTGGTATACAAGATGAGAGAAGCGATACTGATATAGTTTTGATATGTGTAGAGGAGGGGAGCCAACAACTAAGTGATTATTTGTGAAAGGTTGGTTATTAGGGTTACGTTGACTGGCTGTAATTAGACGATCTTAAGAGATGTAAGTAAAACTTTATTAACCATCAAAATAATAAATTCAAATTAGTCGTTGAATCAAAGAATATAAAAAAAAATATTTGAGAAGTTACATGAATAATTTTTTTAATAAAACAATGAAGAAAATAAATATAAAATTAGTTTGTTTCACTTCCTTTGGAGAAAAAAGGCATATACAAATCATTTGTGTAACAATAGAAATATACCCGAGTCACTTTAATATCAAAGATATATCACTCTAAATGACAAAGTTAAGAATATTATCATGATCAACCTATGAAAATAAAAATATACATAGTGTGAGACTTGTTTCTAGGGTTTCTTTAATTTCTAGATTGTCTCCTTGAAAAAGGCATATCAACTACTCTCTTAATAATTTTGGACAAAGTCATCGTTAAATAACGAAACAAGTGCAATGTTTTATTAAAACAAGCACGAAATCTTAATTATTGTTACTTGTATGACTTGACATATTTTCTTGATAGTTACATTATTATCTTCATAATTTTCTATATAGTAGTTATACATAAACTGATATATTATATATAAAGTAAATAAATTATGAAGGACAAGTAATGTGTACATTTTATTTAGTCATGGTGTACGGACGTATATACACATCCAAATGAACTAATTTACGCGTGAAATCATGACGATTGAAGGTAGTGAAACATAACACGATCCATAAATTTTAAAAAAGTTATATTACAATATAAAATAACGATATATTCATATATACTTTCCAAAAGAACTTATTTTAATAAAATTGATTGCTCTGCTCGATTAAACACTTAATAATTTTGAATGATCGATCATCAAATTAAAGTTACTTATTGTTCTTATACTTCAAGAAAATCTTTTCTTACCTAATTAGCTAAAATAATTATCTTCACAATTTGTTTTTTTTTAACCAGCAATATTTAATAGCGTTACAACATTTGATATTTTTTATATAAAAAAGTAACTCTAACAAAATAATCAAAAAAATTGAACTAATTTAGAATTTAACCCAATATATTACTTGATTCATCCCTTTTAATTGTAAAAATTGGTCGAATTTTCGTTCATTTAGTATTAATCAAAACAATATTCTTCATATGAAATGTTGTAAATTAATGACTGAAATGTGAAAATAATACTGAACAAACATATGAGTGCAAATATATTATTAGGTCGAATTGGATTCTAAGTTAGTATATTAATTATTTTATATATTTTTTGGAATAATGAAATTATTATAAGCCTTTTAACAAAAAAATATACTACTCCATATCTTTTAAATTATTCATCATTCTTTTAGTTTGTTTTGAAACAATAAATAATATTTCTTTCTTTTTTTATCAATTATTAAATTCAACTTCCACAAGATATGCTTAAGACCATAAGATAAAAAATATATTTTGATATATTGTATGTATATCTTTAGTTTAAGATGGTAGAAAAAATAAAGTTTTTAAATTAAAACCAAAGAAATAACTTTCCATGTTATAAAATTTAAAAATAATTAATAGTTAGGCATCCGATTTATTTTTGACTTTAGATTACTAATTAACTTAAATCGTCATTAGAAATGTCAATCTCTTCTTAAATTAGATATTTTACGTTTATATTTTTAAAAAATTAATGTAATATTATCTGTTAACATGCATATAATAATAAGATCAAATGTGTCACTTGATTGAAAGTTGAGTTATTTGTCATGATGGTTAAGGATCAATTCCCATTAAATCTATAAAAAAAAAATATGATGCATTCGCATACCCAAAAATGCTAGATTCTCTGTTAAAGATAATCATGTTAAAGATAATCATTGAATATTAATTTTCATTAAATCTTTTTTTTTTAATTTTGTTTGATATATTCATGTTATAAAAATGTTAGATTTTCGGCTAAAGATGATCATTGAAGCTAATTTAGTTAAATAAAGTGAGTTTTATTCAATAGAAAAAAAACTTTGATGGTCAAATACTCCAAGTGAGAGATCACCTAACCAAGCAAACAAACCCCTCTCAATTATATATATACTAGTTGGCTCATTTTGAATGGACTACTCAACAAGATTATAAAAAGTTCAATAGCGTTATCAATAGAACAACATTACACTGGAATTTAGATATCTCAAAAATCAATCATCGAACATTATCAGTACACAAAATATCATACTATAGATCATTTTAAAAGAAAAATCTGTTATAGAGACTCAAAATTTAATGATTGAGAAAAAGAATATAGAGTGTACCTGAAAGGCTTAGAAATAGCACATAAATTTAATCTTGAATAATATCTATATCTTCTACATAAGACAACATGAAACTCAAGTGAAGCTACACAATCGAAGCCTCATTGAAAAAAGCGGAAAATTCTAATGTGCTTATTCCTTTTCCATTACAAAAGCTGATCAAACATAGATTTATGTACATCATCTCAACATAATATATTTCACATAAAAAAATAATTCAACCGTAGAAGCAATATTGATGAAACTACGACCTTATCTCCAAGACAATCTTTGTATGCAAACAAGTACCAACCAAACAGGATTGGTTCCATAGATTAAAACTCAAACTTACAATAAGGTGTCAGCCACAAATACCCTTGAAATAAAAAAAATCACATATTATATCAAGCATTCAAATAAATGTGTTTCCAGTACTATAAAGAGTTTTAAGACAATCTAATTCTACTTTACCTTAATCAATCTTCAATTGAGAATATTTGGCTAAAAAAGTAAAATTCATATGACATATAAAACATGCCTCAGAGCTACATAAACTATTAAAAGTGAGAACTCATCCAAAATAAGTAACTATGAATCTTTCTTGCAAAGGAGAAAAGAAGTCAAACATATTTTTTAGAATAACCAACACATACTATAATTTTTTGGGAAAATGGTCTGATATACCCCTCAACTTTGTCATTTAGAACTGATATACCCCTCGTTATAAGAGTGGCTCATATATACCCCTACTTGTAAACAAATAGCTCACATATACCCTTTTCCTCTAACGGAAATGAAAAAAATAATAATTTTAATCTAAATTTTTATTTTTTTTTTCTAAAATATATAATTCCATATGAGTAAATTTAATCCTCGTCAAACATATTTTTTTGACTTTTTTTGTTTCAATGACTAATTTATAATTATTATTTTGATTATTAAATTTATTTATGTTTTACTAATATTCTTGTAAAACTTATTGTAGATGACCAAATTTTTTCTTCGAATACGAAATTAAATTACAATACATACAAAAATAGTTTAAATTTTTTTCTTTAAATTAAGTAATGAAAGAAAAAAACAAAATAAGAATAAGAAACTCAAATATTATAATAAAAGAAGTCAAAAAATAATTTATGTATGAAAAAAATTAAAATATACCTTGAACTTTAATAGAAGAATCATATATACCCCTAAATAATTTTTTTAAAAAAATTAGAAGTAACAAATACAAATTTAAAACTAATTTTTTAACTTCCGTTAAATGAAGGGTATATGTGAGCCATTTTGTAACGGCAGGGGTATATGTGAGCCGTTTGTATAACGGTAAGGGCATATATGAGCCACTTTTATAACGAGGGTTATATCAGCTCTAAGTGACAAAGTTGAGGGGTATATCAGACTCTTTTCCCTAATTTTTTGATTCTTTCTCATCCAGTGTTCGATATTCACATTCACATTGGGAGGAAGTCCCACATTGAGAGGTAAAGGACTCCCTAACAATGACAAAGAAAACTCGAACTTGAGATCTCTTAATTAAGGATGGAGTACTTAGTCCTCCATCACAACCTTTTTTGATAACACATACTTTTTTTACTATTATTAATAACCAATAAGTATCTAAACAAATATTTCCATTGTTATAGTCACCAGACTCAAGTAAAAGTTTACAACAGATATCAAATTTGCTTGTCCATTTATGAAGTGTTACAAAATATAGCAGAAATTCATTTGTGGAATATCAACAAAGAGTCATTTCAGTTGTATTCTCAATATAAAAGTATGGTTGAGTTATAAGTTTATTTACCCTTTAAATCTTCATTATAGTATTTATTGAAGCAAATATGCATCAAATATGTATCACAAGTGGAGAAAGACAAAAGTTAAATCAAATAATATTCTAAAGAAAAATCGTTGAAAAGACATTAGATAAATCAATTACATATTCACCTTTTCAGCAGTTCTTTGTACATTATTCCATCATTTTCGTGGATCCATAAAGTTTGTTGACATTGAAAGTGCTTATTTGACATTCAAAAGACAGATAAATGAAAAATAACAACACATGAGATAATTATGACTTATTTTAAAAAAAAACGACCTGATATTACCATTCAAATTCACTTCATGATCTATGCAATCATCAACTGATCGAACATTAATATGTTGCTTGAGATCTGTTGAAGCAATTGACAAAATAAATAAATAAATATTTAACAATAAAGCACAAATCAAAAGACCTTCTATAAACACAAATAACAAATTCCTTCTCTTCTTATTAGTCCCAAGTTTATGTGCTATACATTTTGTCATGTAAATAGTCTAGCAACAAAAGTCCCAAATACAATTTTATTATTTATTTGCATTACGACAATTCCCGATTCAATTACTGTTAACCTTATTTACAATTTATAGCAATTATTAAAATTTGCTTGAAATAACACATTGGGACTTAATTAAGTTATCAAATGTTTTCAACTATAATTCCAAACAAATGCTTACGTGTTCAATAAAAAAATACACATATGAAAATACTTAGAAATGAAGCTTACCACTAATGGAACCACCTTGATTCTAAGGCAAATACCCAAAGAACCTATTACATGTTATTCCTCAAGAAGATAGAATTTCATAAAATTACTCGGGTCGAGTTTTTTCAGCTTCAGCTTCATTTCTCTGTAAGTTAAGCCATCAAAATTAGAACAAATTGTCTTAGAAAAAAGGGTAATCAAAATAATTCACACAATCCATTACTAACCTTAGATAATTTTATTCACATAGCATGTCTCTATTCTCATTAATACCTCTGACGACTATGCAATTGATACGAAGTAGTAAATGCAGTTAATAATTAATTTTTATTAATTTTCACTTAATAACATAAATAATCATATATTATTCAATATAGGGAAAAAGGTCTGATATACCCCTCGTTATAAAAGTGGATCATATGTGCCCTTACCGTTATACAAACGGCTCACATATACCCCTGCCGTTACAAAATGGCTCACATATACCCTTCATTTAACGGAAGTTAAAAAATTAGTTTTAAATTTATATTTATTACTTGTAAATTTTTTTTAAAAAATTATTTAGGGGTATATATGATTCTTCTATCAAAGTTCAAGGTATATTTAATTTTTTTCATACATAAATTATTTTTCGACTTCTTTTATTATAATTATTTGAGTTACTTATTCTTATTTTATTTTTTTCTTTCATTCCTTAGTTTAAAGAAAAAAAATTTAAACTATTTTTTTTGAGTTTATTGTAATTTAATTTGTATTCGAAGAAAAAATTTGGTCATCTACAATAAGTTTTACAAGAATATTAGTGAAACATAAATAAATTTGATTATCAAAATAATAATTATAAATTAGTCATTGAAACAAAAAAAGGTCAAAAAAAATATGTTTGACGAGGACTAAATTAACTCATATGGGATTATATTTTTTTAAAAAAAAAATAATAAAAATTTAGATTAAAATTATTATTTTTTTCATTTCCGTTAGAGGAAAAGGGTATATGTGTACCATTTGTTTACAAGTAGGGGTATATATGAGCCACTTTCATAACAAGGGGTATATCAGCTCTAAATGACAAAGTTGAGGGGTATATCAGACCCTTTTCCCTTAAATATAAAACGATAGAACCCATTTCAATCAAGCGGCAATATCCCCAAACCATCCAACGAGCCAAAATTTAAAACTTCTTAAAAAGAAATTGAAAGCGAGACACAAAAAGAAGAATTAAAGTCCAGACCAAACATAAGAAAATAAAACAAACTACCTGAGAGAGAGAGAATTGAATTTAGTTTCAAAAAGTCTGCTTATGAGTGAAGGAAGAGGAAGAGAGTATAGATGTTGGATTACAACTGTTTTCAGCAGTACACGTGGCTTGCTCATCAATGAACATAGCAACACACGTGTTGACCAAAAAAGTTATCATGAAGTACACGCGTTAGATACACTCCACTTCTAAAGAATATAAAATTAATAAAGCATGTGAAATTTTTTGTTATTGTTTAGCAAGTTTGATTTGCCAAATTACCTGCCAAGTCAACACTTAAAAATTCGATTTTATGTGTTTTCTCTAGTTTAAAATTGGAATGTGAAAATTCGTGTGAAGTTGACATCAAATGTGATTTAATTATTTTAACTCGATGGAAAAGTTTTTAGATATGAAATTAGTGTTATCTGTCTTGAGTGTGACCCACATCTATCATAAAATGTTTATTTGGATAGAGAAAGCACCATGGTTTGAAATTTTTGGAAACGATAATGTTCCTACTAAGAAGACTTTGATACAAGTGACACTTTGAGAGTAAGGTAAATGATTGATAAAGTTATGATTTTTAGTTAGTATTAAGAGTTTTGTCCCTAGTGAAGTACTGTGAAGAACATATGTGGT
>JAKWIY010001423.1:0-20570 GCA_027704805.1 Solanum corneliomulleri | reverse complement strand
CCTTCTTTATACCAAGGCATCATCAATCCCATTACTTTAATTCATCAAGCCTTCTTTTATACCAAGGCATTATCATTAATAACATAGATTAAAGTTTCTTTCAAGATTTGGGATTAGATAGTTTTCATCATGCTTGTCTTATCAAAATCACATAATCATACTCATGCAAGCATAGAGATAAGCATATAGCAGGGTTTACAATACAATCAATACATATCATTCACTATTAAGAGTTCACTACGAATATCATAAAAACCATAACCTACCTCCACCGAAGACTAGTGATCAAGCAAGAATTCCCAAAGCTTTGTTTTCTCCTCAGCCTCTCGATCGATCCCTCTCTTTTCTTTGTTCTTTCTGTTTGTTTTATTCAAACCCTCTTTCCTTTACCCTAATTATCATATAATTAAGACTAAAAGAGGACAATAGAACCCACTAATTAACTTAAGGTTACCTCTTTTAACCCCCAAGTAATTAGACTTATTAATATTAACCCTCAATCTTTATAATTAAGGAAAGAATAGTCCAAAACGACCCTTAAAACGTGTAGAGGAATCCTATTCTGCCTGGGATTTGCGTAACCTGTGACGGGCCGTCGTGCCTGCGACGGTTCGTCACGATGGTCGTCGCAGCCTCCCATAACCCAGGTGAACTGTGACGGCCCGTCACACCAGTGACGGTCCGTCCTGCACCTCCGTCCTGACGGTTAGAAACTCGTTTCTTGTACCAAATTCTCAAAAGTTGAAGTGTTTTGCAACGGGAACTCACGACGGTTCGTCGTGGATGTGACGGCACGTCCTGCAGGTCCGTCACAATTTACAGAGAGTCAATTATCAGTATCCAATTTCAGAATTCTAAGTATGCTGAAACGATACACCCTCGACGCGCCGTCGTGCCTGTGACGGTCCATCGCAGTGCCCGTGGTCTTGGCCAGTTTTTCCAGAATTAAAAATCTGCTGCTCAAAACGACTAAACAGGTCGTTACAATAGATACCAATTTACCCATCGTTCGTCCCCGAACGATCAAAAGAAGAAAAACAATGGCGAAAAGGAGTACCTGAATCTGTAAACAGATGTGGGTATTTTTCTTGCATATCTGCCTCCTTCTCCCAAGTAGCTTCTTCAACCGGTCGATTCTTCCATTGAACTTTGATGGATGCAATCTCTCTCGACCTCAACTTGCGAACTTATCTATCTAATATAGCAACTGGTTCCTCTTCATAAGTCAAGTTCTCATCCAACAACACTGAGTCCCAACGGATGATGTAGTTTCCATCTCCATGGTATCTTTTCAACATGGACACATGAAATACCGGATGCACTCCGGACAGCCCTGGAGGTAAGGCTAATTCATAAGCCACCTCCCCTACTGGCTTTAGTACCTCAAATGGTCCAATATACCTTGGACTTAGCTTAACTCTTTTGCCAAACCGCATCACCCCTTTCATAGGTGAAACCTTCAACAAGACGTGTTCACCCTCCATGAACTCCAAGTCTCTAACCTTTCGATCTGCATACTCCTTTTGTCTACTTTGCGCCGCTAGAAGCTTTTCTTGAATGCCCTTCACCTTATCTAACGAATCCCTCAAGAGATCAGTACCCCAAGGTCTAACCTCGAATGCATCAAACCAACCAATGGGAGATCTACATCTCCTCCCATACAATGCTTCAAATGGGGCCATATCAATGCTTGAGTGATAGCTATTGTTGTATGAAAACTCTGCCAAAGGTAAGAAGTCATCCCAATGGCCACCAAACTCTATAACGCATGCGCGAAGCATATCCTCCAACACTTGAATCGTTCGTTCAGACTGACCATCAGTCTGAGGATGGAACGCAGTACTAAGGTCCAACCTAGTACCCAATTCCGCATGCAATGTTTTCCAAAACTTAGAAGTAAATTGCGTACCTCTATCTGATATGATGGATAGTGGAACCCCATGCAATCGAACGATTTCTGAGATATAGATCTTGGCTAACTTCTCTGCATAAGAAGTCACCTTGACCGGGATAAAATGAGCAGACTTAGTTAACCTATCAACAATCACCCAAATGGAGTCATACTTACCCATTGTGTTTGGAAGACCAACCACAAAGTCCATTGCGATTCTCTCCCACTTCCATTTAGGAATGGGCATTCTCTGAAGTGTTCCTCCGGGCCTTTGGTGTTCATATTTCACTTGTTGACAGTTTGGACACTTGGCAATAAAGTCAACAATATCACGCTTCATTCTACTCCACCAGAAGTGTTGCTTTAGGTCGCGATACATCTTGGTCGCACCCGGATGTATAGAATACCTTGAACTATGAGCCTCTGCCAAAATAGTGTTGATCAAATTATCAACTCGGGGTACACATACCCTTCCCTTGATTCTCAAAACACCTTCCTCATCAATTGTTGCTTCTTTAGCCTCTCCTTGCAACACTTTGTCTCGGATTCGCCTTAGTTTCTCATCATCAAACTGTTTTCCCTTAATCTTGTCAAGAAAAGAAGATCTTGACTCCACACTAGCCAACAATCCTCCCTTCTCATTTACTTCTAACCTCATCAAGTCGTTAGCCAAAATCTGCACTTCTCTAGCCAATGGGCGTCTAGAAGCTTGCAAATGAGCTAGACTTCCCATGCTTCCCGCCTTTCTACTTAAGGCATCTGCCACAACATTCGCCTTCCCCGGATGATACAAAATAGTGATGTCGTAGTCCTTTAGTAGTTCCATCCATCTCCTCTGTCTCAAGTTCAAATCTTTCAGAGTAAAGACATATTGAAGGCTACGATGATCCGTGTAGACCTCACACTTAACTCCATATAAATAGTGTCTCCATTGCTTTAATGCAAACACTACCGCGGCCAATTCCAAGTCATGAGTTGGATAGTTACATTCATGCACTTTTAATTGTCTTGAAGCATAAGCAATCACATTGTTCTCTTACATTAGCACTGCACCCAACCCAGAATAGGATGCATCACAGTAAACAATGAAGTCTTTACCCTCTATTTGCAAGGTAAGAATTGGTGCGGTAGTCAACAAAGTCTTAAGCTTCTGAAAGCTTTCCTCGCATTCATCTGACCATACAAATGGAACATTCTTCTTAGTCAAGTTCGTCAATTGGGAAGCAATAGAAGAGAATCCCTTGACAAAGCGGCGGTAGTAGCTAGCTAACCCAACAAAGCTTCTTATTTCTGACACATTAGTGGGTCTTACCCAATTCTTCACTGTCTCAATCTTTGAAGGATCTACCATTTCCCCATCCTTCCAAACCACATGCCCCAAGAAGGACACTGCATCTAGCCAAAACTCACACTTAGAGAACTTGGCATAAAGCTTTTTCTCCCTCAACGTTTCCAATACCATTCTCAAATGCTCTTCATGTTCCTTCTTGCTCTTTGAGTATACCAATATATCATCAATAAATACAATCACGAAGAGATCCAAATATGGCTTAAAAAATCCCATTCATCAAACTCATGAACTCAGCAGGGGCATTCGTAAGACCAAAGGACATCACCACAAATTCATAATGTCCATACCTAGTTCGAAAAGCAGTCTTTGGTACATCCGTTGCCCGTATTTTCAATTGATGATAACCGGATCTCAAGTCAATCTTAGAGAAGACACAAGCACCTTGTAACTGATCGAACAAGTCGTCAATTCGAGGAAGAGGATACTTATTCTTGATAGTTACCTTGTTCAAATGCCGGTAGTCTATGCACATCCGAAAACTCCCATCCTTCTTCTTTACAAACAAAACCGGAGCACCCCAAGGAGATGCACTTGGTCTAATGAAGCCCTTGCTCAACAACTCTTGAAGTTGAGCCTTTAACTCTCTTAATTCGGCGGGAGCCATTCTATACGGGGGTATAGAAATGGGGCGTCTGCCCGGTTCAAGATCGATACAGAAGTCAATATCCCTATCTGGTGGCATACCAGGAAGATCTGCAGGGAACACATCCAAAAACTCACGGACTACCGAAACCGACTCAATTGAGGGTACTTGAGTAGTGTCATCCTTGAGATGTGCCAAGAGAGCTAAACACCCTTTACTAACCATTTTCTTAGCACGAAGAAAGGATATGATACGCACCGGATTGGAAGTGTAGTCACCCTCCCACACTAACGGATCTGCCCCAGGCTTGGCTAACGTCACAGTTTTAGCATTACAATCCAAAATCGCAAAATTCGGAGAAAGCCAAGTCATACCCAGAATTACATCAAAGTCACCCATTTCTAAAATAACCAAATCTACATAAGTGTTGCTCCCCACAAAGTTCACCAAACAGGACCTATATACCTTTCAACTACCACAGACTCACCCACCGGAGTAGAAACACGAATAGGCATGTCAAGTAATTCACAATGTAAATTTAGACCATTAGCAAATGAGGAAGATACATAAGAAAATGTGGATCCAGGATCAAACAATACGGAAGCCATGCAATCACAAATCAAAAGGTTACCTGTGATGACATCATCAGACGCCTCCGCTTCAGATCTCCCAGGGAAAGCGTAACAATGGGCCCTATCACCCGTCTGTCCATTGCCCCTACCATGTTGCGTAGTAGTGGTTCCAATTTTCCCATCTCCTCTGCCGTTGTGGTGACCACCATTACCTCGACCACCACGTCCTCCAGAAAAGCGGCCTCTACCAAGACCACCTCTACCTCTAGCTATTGGGGGTCTGTAACTCTGTTTTGGACAATTCCTCCTAACATGTCCAACCTCCCCACATCCATAACACTCTCTGGAGTCAGGCATAGGTCTCTCGGAGTAGTGTTGACCGTTCTGAGGTGGACCCCAACTACAGTCTGTAGTGAAGACTGAATTGGTCGACTTGAGTAACCTCCGGAGCTCTGTCCTCTAGAGTAAGAACCATTAAACTCACCTCCCCTTCGAAACCTTTTTGATGTCGATGTCGTGGTGAAGTCATCTGGCTTCACTCCTTCCACTTCTATCACAAAGTCTACCACCTCTTGGAAGGATGTTGCCGTAGCCGCTACCTGTAAGGCCGAAATCCGCAACTCTGATCTCAACCCCTTCACACACCGGCGAATCCGCTCTTGTGGACTGAAACAGAGTTGAGTGGCATACCTTGATAAAGCACGAAACTTAGCCTCATATGCGTTAACCGTCATCCTACCTTGCTCGAGACTCAAGAACTCATCCCTTTTTCTATCTCTCAAAGTCCTTGGGATATACTTCTCCATAAACAGAGTAGAGAAGGATGCCCAAGTCATGGGCGTGGCCTCTGTCGGTTGACACTCGACATGTGATCGCCACCACATTTTGGCGTTCCCTTGAAACTGGTAGCTTACAAACTCAACGCCAAACCGTTCTACTATCCCCATCTTGTGTAGTAGCTCATGACAATCAACCAGAAAATCATAAGCATCTTCAGATTCTGCACCCTTGAAGACTGGAGGTTTCAATTTCAAGAACTTACTGAAAAGTTCGTGCTGATCGTTTGTCATTATCGGTCCAGTAGTCAGACGTGGAAATGTGCCTATCCCCAATGACGCATCCATGCGGGGAGCCATAGTAGTCGCATGTCGTACCTCTGAAACCGAAGGTGTTGGTGCAGAAACCACTGGAGGTGCCTCACCGTGATCAGATAAACCACTAAGATAAGCGAGAACCTGATTGATCATCTCTGGGGTAGGTTGGGGTGGCAATTCCTCATTCTGCTCTTGTTCATTTTCCCCTTCATCACCCTCTCTTACTACCTCCTCAGTCGGTGGAGGGGTCACTGCCCTAGCATCAGATGGGCTAGGTGCTCGTCCTCTTCCTCTAGAGGACGTCCTCCCACGACCTCTACCACGGCCTCTTGCCGCCGTTCTTCCTCGAGCCACAGCCCCAGTGGCTGGCTCAGATGTTTCTTGCTGTGCCGTTGTTGCTGCTGGTGTGGTCGTTGCTCTAGTTCTAACCATCTGCGAAATAGAGTGAAGATGGTCAGATACCAATTCGTATCGCCTAGATACCAATTGGACTCAAGTAGTAGCACGAAAGAAAGAATGAAAGAGTGAGATTTTCCTAAAGTCTTGTAGCCTCTCAAGGAAAAGTAAAGGCGTCCCCCTACCGTTCCTTAAGACTCTACTAGACCTGTTCTTGTGTGATGAGACCAACGAACCTAATGCTCTGATACCAAGTTTGTCACGACCCAAATCGGGACCGCGACTGACACCCACAATTTCCCTCCTATGTGAGCGAAAGACTTAAACTCATTAATAAAACAATTCAAAACTATTATAAATATCCCCAAAATCTGGAAGTCATCATCACAAGAACATCTATCTCAAATTGCTAAACTAAACTGTCTAAGAAACTAAAACAAATACTAGCTAGTCCATCCCGGAAGTTCAAGGCATCAAGACTTGAAGAAGAAGACCCAGTCCAAGCTAGACGCATTAGCTCACCCTGAATTTCCGAAGGTAGTGAAGACTGGCTAGATCTACTGTTGAGTTGAAGTTGACGGAACGTTTGCTGCATTACACAAATAACAAAGAAGAAAATATGAAAGTAGGGGGTCAGTACAACCACAAGTACTGAGTAGATATCATCGGCCAACTCAAAATAGGGAATAATATATATCAATAATAATGTAAATCAACTACAATACTCAACATGTAGCAACAACAAGTATTAAATCATCAATAAATACCACCAAGTTCATCCATGAGGACTCAAGCCTCAATACCATACTCGTTTGGGGATTAAGTTCATTATGTTGAGTATATTAGCATCTTTCAAGATTCATTATCTTTCTTCCTCTTGTGTCGGTACGTGACACTCCGATCCCCTACCACTATGTGTCGGTACGTGACACTCCGATCCCCTATGTGTGTCGGAACGTGACACTCCGATCCCCTATACGTGTCGGAACGTGACACTCCGATCCCCTATATGTGTCGGTACGTGACACTCCGATCCCCTAATTCTACGTGTCGGTTCGTGATACCCGTCCCACTAATACTATGTGTCGGAACGTGACACTCCGATCCACTAATACTATGTGTCGAAACGTGACACTCCGATCCACTAATCTCATTATATTCGTTCATCAAGCCTTCTTTATACCAAGGCATCATCAATCCCATTACTTTAATTCATCAAGCCTTCTTTTATACCAAGGCATTATCATTAATAAACATAGATTAAAGTTTCTTTCAAGATTTGGGATTAGATAGTTTCATCATGCTGTCTATCAAAATCACATAATCATACTCATGCAAGCATACAGATAAGCATATAGCAGGGTTTACAATACAATCAAACATATCATTCACTATTAAGAGTTCACTATGAATATCGTAAAAACCATAACCTACCTCCACCGAAGACTAGTGATCAAGCAAGAATTCCCAAAGCTTTGTTTTCTCCTCAGCCTCTCGATCGATCCCTCTCTTTTCTTTGTTCTTTCTGTTTGTTTTATTCAAACCCTCTTTCCTTTACCCTAATTATCATATAATTAAGACTAAAAGAGGACAATAGAACCCACTAATTAACTTATGGTTACCTCTTTTAACCCCCAAGTAATTAGACTTATTAATATTAACCCTCAATCTTTATAATTAAGGAAAGAATAGTCCAAAACGACCCTTAAAACGTGTAGAGGAATCCTATTCTGCCTGGGAGTTGCGCAACCTGTGACGGGCCGTCGTGCCTGCGACGGTCCGTCACGATGGTCGTCGCAGCCTCCCATAACCCAGGTGAACTGTGACGGCCCGTCACACCAGTGACGGTCCGTCCTGCACCTCCGTCCTGACGGTCAGAAACTCGTTTCTTGTACCAAATTCTCAAAAGTTGAAGTGTTTTGCAACGGGAACTCACGACGGTTCGTCGTGGATGTGACGGCACGTCCTGCAGGTCCGTCACAATTTACAGAGAGTCGATTTTCAGTATCCAATTTCAGAATTCTAAGTATGTTGAAACGATACACCCTTGACGGGCCGTCGTGCCTGTGACGGTCCGTCGCAGTGCCCGTGGTCTTGGCCAGTTTTTCCAGAATTAAAAATCTGCTGCTCAAAACGACTAAACAGGTCGTTACAGTTGATGCTAGAAGTGATTGAAAATCTATAATTTCGTTATGATTGTTGGCAGTTCTTTAGAATTTTGCATTAAGAGAACCTATTTTTCTATTGTATCTTGTTAAGATGTATTTCAATCTATGATCTAATCATTTAGCTTGTTTTTCTTTGTTTGTTAATGTATATATTGTTATGCTATTTTTCTAACAGGAAAAAAATTACACTAATAATTATCATATCTGCATTTTAATTTTGATCATCTGAATTGAACATAAGAATTTTTTCTTGATTATAGTGAACTTGCCTTTGGTAATTCAATTTAAAGAAACTCATTACTACAAAGTGCGATGAAAAGAATCAAAAAGACTTTCAACAAAGAAAACTTACTGTTGATTTATGTTTTCAATGTAAAGATAGAGGAGATTCATGATTGTCACTATGAGTAAGTCCTTTTGCTATGAAAATAAATTTTATAGTTGGTATATTTGATGGAATAAACTAGTAACATAGTTATCATAAATTTTTTCTAAAATGGAACCATGTTTCTAGTTTATTTCATTAATTATAACAAAAATAAAATTAGTTTTTTAGTAAAATGACTTTCCCATTGTTACAAATTATGAGCTCTCTTCTCCATCTTTACATTCAAAGCACTAATATTCTACAAGTTCTTTATTGTTGAAAATCTTACTGGAGGATAGCCTCATTCATTCATTCATTGGGAACTTTAACTTTAACCGACATAGATCATGTGAGCATCATGAAACCCCATAACGAAAAAAGGTGGAATCACCTGCCAAAGTGACCAAAACATGATAGCGTACATGGGAATTGACCGTGCCAGATCCCTATATTGGTAGTATAGGTTCAAAGACTAGGAGAAATAGAACACCTATACGCGGCATGCCAGACAATCTCATCTCATGAGAGTTACGTGAACGTCCGCCATTCCCAAACGAAGGCATCACCGCTAATAGCTAGCCTATCAGTGCTCAGTATAAAGTTCCATTACATTCAACTCATACATCATTGAAATTGGCTTCTAGTCTGAGTACATCATATCTCACTAGATGATTTATCATCTCATCATTAGTATTAAGTGTGTTAACATTAATACTTTCATTAGAGTGTACATAGAGATTGGTCTCTTCATTAACTTTACACTCTCATAGGTGAGTACATTTTGGTAACAATTACTTAGTCTCATTTGAAAGTGCTCCCATATTTTACATTAGAGTCATATCATGTTGTGACCAGATTCATTAACATTAGCACATTTGTTTTTCATAATTACTCACCTCTTTTTACGTTAATGTTCAATTCATCATATGCCAATGTACTTAACCATATCTGTGTTTCAGACTCTTACGTAACCGTTATAGGGTTTCATCATTTCATTACATGATATTTGTTTCATCATATGCCAATGCACTTTGCCATTTAGTGTGTTTTATACTCTTACTTAACCCTTCTCGGCTTACATCATTTCATTACATACATCTTAGGTTCACTTGTTAATTATTTTAAATGTATGCTAGACTTATGGATCTATACATACAATCCATTAGGCTTCATTCATAGTTTGTTTAAGTGATTCATATCTTCCTAAGATTATGTGGTACAAGACTTATTCATCTTATTTGTATGCCAAGATCTCAATTTCTATCTAAGTAGGAAACATTATTCTTGAAAAAATATTTCACGTATGAATTATGTATCAATACTAAATTTGGGCAAGGGAACCCATTTTTTAAATCCCTTGAACAACACTTACATTTTTTTTGTTCATTTTTTTTGATAGATACGGCTTGGGGACCCAAGTTCGAGTCCCAATGCCTTCATTTTATTTTCCCCTTAATTTCTCTCTTCATTTCTCGCTTAATGGAACTAAGAGGATGTGGTATAGAACCCCACAACCTCATTTACTTTTTTTTCATTGCCTTTAAATTTCTCTCCTTTGGCTGAGGGGTTGTGGGTTCAAACCCCCACAGTCCCTCTTCAATTTCTTTTATTTTTTCTCCTTAAATCTGCCTAGGAGGTCTTGGGTTTGATTCCCACACCTCACATCTCTTTTCTTTCATTTCCTTGGACTCTCCTTCATTGACTAAAGGTCGTGGGTTCGATCCCCACTCCTCACATTTCTTTTCTTTCATTTTTTTACCCTCATTCACTGCCTAGTGGTCGTGGGTTCGATTCCCACGCCTCACATTTTATTTTTTTTTCTTTTATTCTTCCTTAAATCTTATTGGGAGGTGGTGGGTTCAAATCCTAATCCTCTCATTTCTTATTTTTTATTTGAAGTTTTATTTTCCGTCAAATACCATGGTTTGAATATCCTTCACCACATTTCTTTTTACTTCTTTATTTTCATGGTTTTTCACATCGTGAGGTCACGCGTTCAATCCTCAATGACGTCACTCATTTTGATTCATTTTTTTCGGCATTTTTGAACCCTCTTTGCAGACGCATACGTGCACTACATATTAGCGTGACGTATGTTCAGATTCTCAGCAGCCAGATCATGCATAGGTGGATTTCCGATCTCCAGTTCATCAGATTTAGTTGTGAGTCCTCATTCTTCGAGGACAATAGTCATGAGTTTCATTTCAGTCTTTAGTCATTTAGTTTCAGTATTTGCTAGATTTAGTTGGGGCTTGTCCCAGTATTCAAGTTCAGTTTAGAGGCTTATTTCACACATAGTCAGTTTCAGCTTAGTGTTTAGTGAGTAACTTCATTGTATTAAAATCATTTCATATAATGTCACATTTAGTATATGGGTGTTCCTTATCTTTTTACTATAAATTATTATTTAGTTTCCGCAATAACTTATTATTTTTAGTATGTTCATGATCATGCCAACAGGGTTAGCGTCGGAGACTTGTGGTCCTAGGTTCCGTGTCCGCATCTCGGGGGTAGCTTGGGGCGTGACAAAATGGGTAATAGAAGTGTTTGAAATCTATAATATTATTATAATTGTTGAGAGTTCTTTAGAAGTTTGTGTTAGGAGAACCTCTTTTTCTATTGTGTTTGGTTAATATGTATTTCAATTCCCGGGCTAATCATGTAGCTTTGACTTCGTTATTTGTTAACGTATATATTTTTTTGATATTTTTCCTAAAATAAATATTAATTACCCTAATAATTATCATATATGCATTTTAGTTTACATCATCTAAACTGAACATATGAATTTTCTTGATTATAGTGAACTGGTCTTTGGTAATTCAATTTCAAGAGTGTGATTACTACAAATGGCGACGAACAGGGTCAAACAGATTTTCAATAAAGAAGATCTTGCTGAATAATTGTGTTTTCAATGTAAAGATGAAGGATAGCTTATGATTTGTGAGTATGAGAAAGTCCTTTTTCTAAGAAGATCAATTTTATATTTCGTGTATTTGATGAAATAAACACACTCAATACTTTCTTCTTACGTTACCCCCCATTCTTTTCCTTTTTTTGCATCACCCCCAATTCTTTTTCCTATGGTTTATGTTATTGCTTGATAAAAAATATTCAATTTTGTATTGAAGAATGTAGGGATTTGCATCTATGTTGGATAGTATTGCTGATATTTTTCTTGTTTATTTTCTATGATATCTTTCATTTAATCCAAACAACATTCATAATTTTTTAGGTCAGTTGATGCTAGAAGTGATTGAAAATCTATAATTTCGTTATGATTGTGGAGTTTAGAATTTGCATTAAGAATTTTGCATTAAGAGAACCTATTTTTCTATTGTATCTTGTTAATATGTATTTCAATCTATGATCTAATCATTTAGCTTTGTTTTTCTTTGTTTGTTAATGTATATATTGTTATGCTATTTTTTCTAACAGGAAAAAATTACACTAATAATTATCATATCTGCATTTTAATTTTGATCATCTGAATTGAACATAAGAATTTTTTCTTGATTATAGTGAACTTGCCTTTGGTAATTCAATTTAAAGAAACTCATTACTACAAAGTGCGATGAAAAGAATCAAAAAGATTTTCAACAAAGAAAAACTTACTGTTGATTTATGTTTTCAATGTAAAGATAGAGGAGATTTCATGATTTGTCACTATGAGTAAGTCCTTTTGCTATGAAAATCAATTTTATAGTTGGTATATTTGATGGAATAAACTAGTAACATAGTTATCATAAATTTTTTTCTAAAATGGAACCATGTTTCTAGTTTATTTCATTAATTATAACAAAAATAAAATTAGTTTTTTAGTAAAATGACTTTCCCATTGTTACAAATTATGAGCTCTCTTCTCCATCTTTACATTCAAAGCACTAATATTCTACAAGTTCTTTATTGTTGAAAATCTTACTGCCCCTCTCCGTTGTGGAATAGGGTTGGAATAATTACTGAAATAAATACAACCTGTTGAAACAAGATAAACAAGAGAAAAGGAAGGAGGAGGAGAAAGGTGATTTGAATTTTGTAGATATTAATGTAGGCACTCCTGTTGTTAAAAGGAGTGCTAACAAGGACAAGAGATCCAAGTTTAAGGATGGTATAATGGATAATGAGCAGGCTGAAGGGTAAATTCATGCTGGAAAGAAAAAAAATAGCAAAACCAGGTGACATTGTGGACAGTTCTCAATAAAGGAAAAGGGGCGTAGATGTGACTTAAAGGGGTTATGATGAAGTTGTTTCAACCAACTATAACAATGAGGAGAACAACTACGAAAAAGAAAATGACTGTACTGATTATGAGTTACGTGACGTGCTTGAACAAGATCTAAACTCGGAGAATGACAATCACAGGGACAAGGCAGAATTTGTAATAGGTCCAGACTTAATAGAGGACGATGATGATGTTTAGAAGAAAAAAAGGACCTTGAGGAGGATAAAGAGCTGGAAAACAATATTCAACAAATTATCAAGGCATACCAATAGGTTGAAAAATTGAGCAAGGGAAGGCAAAGTAAGAATTCCTTAACATGTCCAAAGAAGGAGCAGCAGGGAGAGGGTGTCAAATAGTGATCAATGGTTGAAAAAACTACTATTCTAGAAAATTAGGTCGGTTAATATTCAAAAATAATTTGATAAATTAATGGACCTAAACAAAAGACACAGATATTCATTCACATCTATAATGGAACCATTTCAAAATCTATTTGATTTGGAAAATTACAAAAGGAAATTAGGCTTTGAGAATGCGGGAGTGAACAGTTCTGGAAAGATTTGGTTTTTTTGGAGGACAATTTGGTAAGGTAACATTATTCTTGATACGGTCCAACAAATAACCATTAAGTTAAGAATAGGAAAAAAAAAATTTATAACTCACAACTGTGTACCCGAGATGTAATGCTTTGGACAGATTAGAATTATGGGAGAAATAGGAGGACTTAGCATGAAATTAGAAATGTCCATGTGTCTTCGGAGGAGATTTCAATGTTACTCTTAAATTAGAATAAAAACTAGGAGGCCTTGCATTCACTCATAATGAAGCTTTGGAGTTTGCATCCTATCTCAATGTCTGTGCGTTAACAGAGGTACGAACATCAGGGAGTAAATACACATGGTGGAATGGACGAATTGAGGAGGATTGTATTTTTAAAAGGTTGGATAGTATTCTTGTGAATCGGAATTATAGATTTTTTCCCTACATTTGAGGTACATCATCTGAACAGACAGGGGTCTGACCATGTACCGTTGCATATAACTTGTAGCTCAAGAGAGGAGACGTTCATAAAAATCTTTATATTCTTGAATTTTTTGAGCAAGCACAAACATCTTAACCAAATTGTGGAGTTTGTTGGAAACCCTTCTTATAGAGTTCCATGCTAAAATGAAGAGAGTTACGAAAGCACTGTCAGCTTGAATAAGATTGCCTATGGAAATGTTTTTCAACAAATTGCCACCATAGAAGATGTGATAAAGGTCAAGGAAATACAATTGAAAAATACAACCAAATGCCAGCAACAAGGCAGAATTGAGCAGAGTAGAAGCAGAATTGAAGAAATATTTGCAAGTTGAAGAAGATTTTTGTAGTCTAAAGGCTAGGATTAAATGGTTTTAATGTGGGGATAGAATTATGATATTTTTCCATTTGTATGTTAAAGGGAATGGAATTAGTTGAATATTGGTCAAATATTGAGTGACCAAGAAATTACGTTGCAGACAAATGAACCAATTGATCAAGTGGTTGTTGGATTTTATGGAGTGAAATTTCATGCAGAAATGTTAGAAACGGACTATGTCCAGATCGACCAGATTCGAAAGAGTATATCAGATGATGAAAATGAGGAAATGAGTAGGCTTTTAGATCAGGTTGAAGTGAATAAAGTGGTCTTTGCATTGAATGGGAGCATTGCATGTGGGCCGGATGGATTTACAGGGCATTTCTTTAAATGATGTTGGAGATCATACGGAATGATGTTACTAAATTAGTAAGATCTTTTTTTCTATGGGAAGAAGATGTCAAAATTTTTTACTCATATCAACTTTGTATTTCTACCCAAGAAACAATCAGTACGAAGCTTCTCAGATCTAAGACGAATAAGTCTTAGTAATTTTCTTAATAAGATCATTTCACGAGTGGTTCATGAAAAAATTCTATTGGTCTTACCCAAGATAATTTCTCCAACCCTGTTAGGTTTTGTGAACTGCAGAAGTATCACTGAGTATGTATAGTTAGGCACAAGAAATTATTAGATATATCGATATGAGGAGGAAAATATTAACTTGGATGTGAAACTGGATATGACCAATGCATATGACAGAGTTTAACAGATATTCTCAACCAAAGTGATGAGAAGATTCTGCTTCTCTAGAATCATTATTGATATGATATGGAGGATTATGTCCAAAAACTGGTATTTAGTTCTGATTAATTGTAGGGAAGATGGTTTTTTCAGATCTTCGAGAGGATTGAGGCAGCGAGATCCTCTATCCCCTACTATTTTAATTATTGCAGTAGAGGTCCTAGAAACAACTTACATGGGGATGCATATTTTAAGGGATATAATTTGCCACAGTGGAGTCCTCAGATTAATCATTTTTGCTAGTACATGATACAATCCTTTTTCCCTTTAGGATAGAAGTTTAGCGATCAAAGTAATGCAGGTGCTAAAAGAGTATTCAAGTACTTCTGGTCAAATGATTAATAAATATTAGAGTTGCTTTTATCTTCATGAGAAAACACCTCTTTTTGTGGAAATTAGACTGAGGAAGTTAGATGGGATAAGACAAAGAACTTTTCCTTTTCTGTATTTGGGATGTCTAATATTTTATGGGAGGAGCATCTTTTGGTATTTTGAAGACTTAATTAGGAAAGTTGCTATGATAACCTTCTCATGGCATAATAAATGTCTATCATTTGGAGGTAAGCATGTTCTTTTAAATGATGTTCTTTAATCTATGCCAGATTACTTTTTATCAACTATAAAACAAACAAAGATAAGTCATGGACCAAAATCATCAAATTTTTACTAAATTAATTTGGGAAATGTGTGGGGAGTTAAAGGTAAACACTTGGTGCCATGGGGGGATATGTTTCTTCAAAAAGAGGAAGGTGGAATCGGATATATGTATATTGAAGATATAAATAATGCCTTCTTTTCTTAGCTATGGTGGTACTCTAGAGTATCCATAAAATCTTTATGGGCTGAATACATGTGGAATATGTACTGCTAAAAAATGCATATGTTAGTTGTAAACAGTTTAGGAGCCTCACGGGTTTGGAAGAAGATGATTAATATCAGAGTTGAAGTAGAACATGATATATAGTGGAAAATCGGGACAGGAAAATCTAGTTTTTGATTTGATAATTTGAAAAGGCACCTCTGGTGAAGTCTCAGGTGCGTAGCCTTGATTAGTCTTTCATGTATTTGACTGTGTATGATGTTTATGAAATAGTATGAGGTTAATATATTTTGGGTCATAATGTTTGTTAATAATTTGTATGACTTACATGTTTAGTTGTGTTGTATGCTTTGATGAGACTAGTTTAGGAAAGAGTTCCTTAGTCTATTAATGTGAAGCTATTAGTAGGTTTCAAGGATGTACACCTTCATGTTAAAATGTGAATAAGATATTCACCGATGGAGAGTATTGAATCACCTATGTAGGCATACATTCTATAGATGTTTTACTTATTGTTAGTCGAGAGTAATGTCGTTCGGGGACGAATGTTCCTTGGGGGGATAATGTAACAACCCTAAAAATGGATACGCTAAATAATGCTTAATGTGTCTAGAATCCAACGATTAGACCGGGTTCACACTGATTGATGCGCCTAGAACCAGACCTCGGAAGCCTTTCTACATCCAAGAGAACTAACTTGGGGAGTTATTTAATCTTGGAAAGGTTGGGTCCAACCATGTTGAACTCTCGAATAAGAATGTTTACTTAAATGAGTCTTATCGGACTTAAAAAGGGAAAGTCATTGGTTTGGAGGGTCTAGGGGTAAAATGGTCTTTTTTCAGGCTAAGGGTAGTATCGTAATTACCCTAAATATATAATTAATTATTGAATTAATAAGGTGGAGGGGAATTTTGGGGAGAGAGGGCCGAAATTGGTCTCTTGAATTGATGTTTTGCTCCACCCAAGTTCGAACCTAGGTGGAAGCAATGAACTAAAGTGTTTTTTAACTTAAGTTGGTCAATTGATGTAATTAATTTATATTTATTATTTATTAGCTGATTTAAAATAAAAGTAAATAAGATTTTTAAGAATTAAATAAAAACCTAATTTGACTAAATACTAAACTAGACTCCTAATCCTAACAAAACTCTTCTCTCCCACACTCATCTCTCTCTCACGTCTCTATCACACTCACTCATGATTCTCTCTATCAAATAACTTCAAAAAACAGTAGGTAAACAAAATATAAGAAAACAAACGAAATCAATCACGAAGGCAAAGAGAAGTTTGTCCGTCAAGTTGGTGTTGATTTTGAGGGGATTTGGACGTGATTTTTGGAGAAGATTTTGGGCAAAAAGTCAAGGTTTGAACATTATAAAAGTTATTTGTTTTCTTACTCTTTGTCACTTTCCCAGGTTCCCGTTAAGGCTCATATGAATCTACTCGAAAACTAGGGTTTTTCCCGTTCTTGTCGATCTCATTATCCCTAGTATCCCTTTGATCTCAATCTGAAATAGGTTAGAGTTCATGTTGTTGGTATGTTTGCTGGTAGTTTAAGTATGAAGTTTTATTTTCGTGATAATGTTTTCTTGATTATGTGTTTGGAATTGTAAGCATGTTATGTTATGTCAACCGAAAGTCTGTGAAAATGATATGTTTATATGGTTGAATTTTATATGCGAATGTTTGTGCAAATCATAAGGTGTAAAAGTGGTGTAATGTTTCTGGATGAAATGGTAATTATTGGCTGAATATAATCATATAAATATTAACACTTAAAGATGCACGAAATCATCCACGAAATGCGTTAAGAATTTACGTATGAATGATGATAAAGAGAAGCTGAAAATAGTGAACAAATTTCCAGCATTTGGTAGGTTGGGTTAGGCCAAACAAAATGGTACAAAATGCAATGAATAATGAATGTAAAATAAATGATATCACTAAAGATTGAACCCAAGACATCATTACATGAAAGATACAAAAAAAAAAGACAAAAATGGATTGGAAGAGACTAAATTTCCACCTTGCTAGAAATTGTAGTCTCAACCAACTTTTAAAAAAATGAGCTTCATTTAAATTTTTTTTGAATGTGAGGTCATTCGGGATTGAACCCATGACATTACTAAATGAAAATTTCATAAAAAAAACATTGTAAGAAAAATGCAAGGAAAAAATAGATGTGGTCAGTGGGGATTGAACCCACAACCTCTTGAATGTATGAGAGAGTTAGGAGAAAAATAAAGGAGAAAAATAAAGGAGAAAATAAATGTGGAGAGTGGGTATTGAACCCACAACCTGTTGGATAGGTGATAAAGTTAAGAGATAAATTAAAAGAAAAATAATGAGCTTTTGGGGGATTGAACCCACAAACACTTTCACTTAAACGAAAAAAGGAGAGGAGAAAAAGAGAGGAAATAATATGGGATTGATGGGAATCGAACTAGGTTTCCCCAAACCTGAAAATACGATTATCAAGTTTAAAATAAGATTAAGTGTTCTCCAAGGGATTCGAAATCGGGTTCCCTTTCCAAATTCCATATTGACACATAAGTCATACGTAAGTAAATGTTTAATGAATACTGCCTCTAAAGATCGAAATCAATATCTTGGCCTATCTACAAGATGCATATGTCTTGTACCACATAATCTTGAGTAAATATGAATCACTTAGACAACTCATGAATGAAGGCCCATAACTTGTATGCATAGACTAATAAGTCTGGCATAAGTTTAAAAGTAAGTGAACCTAAGATGTATGTGATGAAATGATGTAACCCTAAAAGGGTTAAGTAAGAGTGTTGTAACATTCCGGGAAAATTACATATCTAATGAAGAGCCCAGTAAGTCCGTAAGAATGCATATTTGGGATACATAGGCATTCCAATGCCCAATATTGATTAATACTGGGCATAGTATAGAAAATTAAGTAAGGTGTATTAGCCAATTCCTATAAAGTACCCAAATAAGAAAAATATTAGGCATATTAGAAATTATTGGCTTAAAGTGTGTTAGCGAATTTTTGTAATTATTAAGGAGCTTGGTAAAGAAATGCACCTACAACGCATCCAAGTGTCAAGCCTAGTACCATAGCACATGATCATTTAAAATGATCATGTAGATTAAACAGTACCCAAGGACATAGTGAGGATCGTCGGGACAATAAGTAAACATTCCCAAATGAATAATAAATAATAGCTAGTTAGGAAAGTGCAAACAACCCATGTGCAAGCACATGTGCAAGACATGTGAAGAAGCTGCCAAAGAAGGGGACCACCCTAACCGAATTCGGTTACGACAGTTATGATGAAAATGTGCCCAACGGACCACTTCATGTGGGGACTAACCTCCATATCAATTTTATACTCTAACCTACTTACCCAAATAGCTAACTAACCTAGGGCTAAACGAAATGGACCCACTAGTGCACCCGACAATCTAGGACCAAAACCGGGTTGAACTAACCTAGTACTAGTTAAACATACAACCTAGTACCTACCTAGGATGGTCCAAAAGGTTAGTTATCGTCCTATCAACTAAGGGTACATTTGTAATTCCCCTAGGTTACCTAATGAATTTTTTTAGAAGATTAATTAATTAATTTAAAAGGGCTAAAACCAAAAGTACAAAGAAATTTTTCAGATTTGGTTAAGACAAGAAAGGGACAACCTAGTACCTAACCTAGGATGATCCAAAGAGTTAGTTAAGGTCCTAACAACTTAGGTATACTTCATTAAGTATCCTAGGTTACTTAATTAATTAATTTATCATATTAATTAATTAATTTAAAGGGTCAAAACGAAATTACAAAGAAGTTTCAAGATTTCTGTTGAGACAAGAAAAAGACAACTTAGTATTTAACCTAGGATGGTCCAAAGGATTAGTTATGGTTATAAAGACTTAAGGTCAACTATTTAATTATCCTAGGCTACTTAATTAATTAATTTATCAGCATAATTAATTAATTTAAAGGTTCAAAACCGAAATCACAAAGAAGTTTCAAGATTTCGGTTGAGATAAGAGAAAGACAACCTAGTATTTAACCTAGGATGGTCCAAAGGATAAGTTATGGTTATAAAGACTTAAGTATACTTTAGGAATTACCCTATGTTACATAATTAATTAAATTATACATTTAATTAATTAAATTAAAAGGTTCAAATCAAAATTCTTATGCTAACGTATTATAATGCAAGAAATATCCTAGTACTTAACCTAGGATGGTCCAAAAGGGTTAATTTTGGTTCCAATAACTTAGGAGTACTTTAGTACTCTACCTAGGTACCTAAATTAATTAAATTAAGTAATTAATTAACTAATTCAAAGTCAAATATTGACCTAAAGCATAGTCAACACCATTTTCTAGATTTTACCAAGTGTCATGTTTTACTATGTTTAATCAACTAAGGAGGGGCATTTTGGTAATTAAAGATCAGTTCATAAACCTAAAAATCACGTTCAAAACTCATAGTAAAAAAATGATGCAAAACTGTAAGCAAGTGAGGGAAAGAAAATAGAAAATTCCATTGATTCTCCTAGGTGATTTCAAGGTTTCTCCAAGTTTTCGTTCAAGATGGTCTTCGTTTATTAAGTTCTACTTAAGGTATGGGTTTCTCTTCTGGACTTCTTTCTCCAAGATAACTTTCTTTCGAATGATTCAAAGATCTTGTAAACTAGGTTATTTCCCGTCATTCTTGTCGAAATCCTTCCCTAGTATCCTTATTACGATTTTAATGTTGAATAGGTTAGAAATGATGTTATTGTTACATGGTTCTGGCTGATCATAATGTGTATGGTTTTTTATTAAATAATTATTGAATGAAACTATTAATTGGACTCGTTTGATGCTAAGTGTTATTATGTGAATTGAAAGAATGATACTATGTAAAGGATATGTCCAAAAATGTTATGTATGAAAATGTTACAGTTTGTTGTGCATACTTGCTGTTAAAATGATGTCATG
>JAKWIY010001422.1:0-20471 GCA_027704805.1 Solanum corneliomulleri | reverse complement strand
CGTGATCAAGCAAGAAAATTCCAAAGCTGTGTGTTTCTTCTTCTTCTCTCGTTCGATTCTCCCTCTCTCTCTTGTTCTTTCTAGTTTTCATATTCAAAACCCTCTTTCTTTTACCCTAATTAGCATATAATTAAGGATAAAAGATGGCAATGCTACCCCACTAATTAACTCAAAGTTACCTCTTTTAACCCCCAAGTAATTATTAGACTTATTAATATTAACCCTCTAACTTATAATTAAAGCAGGAATAGTTCAAAACGTCCCTTAAAACGTGTAAAGAAATCCGACCCAGACTGGGATTTACGCAACCTGTGACGGCCCGTCGTGCCTGCGACGGTCCGTCCTGCAGGTCGTCGCAAAGTTCAGAGACTCAATTTCCACCAAAGATCTCCACCTGTGCTCTCCGTGTGACGGTCCGTCACGCCTGGTGTTGTGACGGTCCGTCTGCACTTCCGTCACGACTTTCAGAGAATTGTTCCCAGTACCAAATTCTCAAGTGAAGTGTTTTGAAACGGGGGCTCACGACGGTTCGTCGAACCTGTGACGGTCCGTCCTGCAGGTCCGTCACATAGTTCAGAGAGTCGATTTCATTTCAGTATTCAGATTTCAGAATTCCTAAGTGTTTTGGAACGAGACACACCCTCGACGGTCCATCGTGCCCATGGACGGCCGTCGTGGTATCGTCGTCTCAGCCAGTTTTCCCAGAAATAAAATCTGCTGCTCAAAAACGACAAACAGGTCGTTACAATTCATGTAGTTCTAGCTAAAAAATTCTCATCATAAATATATCTTAATTTTTCACTATTACTATTTACTATGAGCTCTAATATTTTTTAAACCATTTTTTTTCTCTTTCGTTACAAAATCTTGTTTCTAAAATTCATTGGAACTCTGAGTTATTGTAAAATAATAAAATTTCACATCATGCTTGTTGACACCAAATTTTGGTCCGATGGTTTTGAAATTAATACATTTTTGAGTCAAATACAACAAAAAAAAATCTTCCTATCCCACATCTTTTCTCTAACAATTTTCAATTTTTTGCAAAAGTCCCACATCGCATCATTTATCCCTTTTGAGGATTTTTGGGTCTCTATATAAACCACTTCATTCCATATTTTAGAGGGAGGGGAATACAAAAGAATACTCATACAATTTTGAGAATTCTGGTTCCATAGTTTAAAAGTTTTAAAAGTGTTTTTTGTGGTTTTTTTTTCGAGTTGAGGAGGTGGAGTCGTCTCCTTCAAACTCATAGTTCCGGTTCGCTGCCCAGAACCAGGTAAATTTTTTCTCTTAGTGTTGTTTATTTTTATTCCCAGCTCTTTTATGTTTCTGTTTATTATATGTAGCTTGTTGTTTATTTTTTTTTTTTAATTTAATATAGTTAGTAAAAGTTAATTAATATTTGTGTTTATTATAGTTTTAATATTAGCATTTTATTTATGATTTGATGTTCATTTATTTATTATTATATTTTAAAATTGTTAGTCAACTATTGCTATCTTAAATTTTCAGAGTTTTGTTATTATTTCTATTTTAATGTTATTTTTAATTTTTATATATTACGTTATCGTTGTTTCCATTTCTAATTATGTTGTTTTAGTTTGGTTGATTGTTTTCCATATTCTCTTGGGATAAGTTTGTTATGTTTTGTTGATGTCCAGGTTATATTATTTTTATTGTTAAATTGGGCCGATGAAAAATCTATCCGTCGGGTTTAGAGGCCTCTCCATTTTAAAAAAGACGGAATTTCAATTTAAGTTTATATATTATATATTTGTTAAATGTGGCCGATGAAGAAATTACCGTCGATTTCCAAGCCCTCCCATGTTAATAAGACGGATTTTTATTTTAGTTATTGTTTGAGTTATTTATTTATATTTATATTGTTTTGACACTAACTCTTTTACTAAGTGTCTTTACAGGTACCCGGAGTTGCTTCTCCTTGAAATTATTTGAAAAGTTCGAATTATAATTTCATTCATTATTTTGTGAATATCGACGTTATGCAAACTTTAGGCCGATAATTATTGTTTTATGTGCATATTGTTTGTTTATTATGTGTTTATTTTATATTTTCCTCAATTTGAAAAGATAAATGAATTCAGTCGGGAACCACATTTGTGGATTCCGAAGGGTGCCTAACCTCTTCCCTTCGGAATAACTAGAAACCCCTTACCTAGAATCGAATTGGTTTCGTATATTAATAATTGGTTCCTAGTTTTCCTAAAAATTAGGTGGCGACTCTTTTTTAAAACTCGTTTATTTTTTAACTTGTTAAAATTGAAACAATTAATTATTTTCGAGTTGCCGCGACGTTTCGCCCTATTTCGACAGAGTAGGGATGTAAACAGAATGGCGACTCCGCTGGGGAGTTTTGAGGTTTTTAACCAATATGGATTTATTTGTTTTTCAAATTGAGGAGATTTTTGCTTTATTATTTGTTATACATTGTATGTATTTTTTTTATTTTTGCTGATTATTTGTTTATTGTATGTACTCATTATTTATCTTGTTGTGGGTATATATTATCATTGCGTTCATGGCATATCTCCGATAATATGGTATAGTATATTAAAGACGGTTTGCGGAACCGCAACCGGACTTTTTTATACTCACCTTTTTCGGAATGATCGGCAATTTATTGGTTCGTTATGCGTCCAATGGTTGTCGTGAATTCCAGCCTAAGTTGTCCGCTTGGGTTCCCTGTCTTTCAAAAAGCCACTCTTAGTCAACTAGGATAGAGCTAAACCAAAACCTCACATTAAACATGACACAATTGTTTGTATGTTATGTGATATACGTGTTGTATATATGTTGTATAATAGTTCATTATTTTAAAATCACTTTTGTTAACCTAGTTTTAAGAATATTCATAATTCCAGTCCAATTTTTTGAAGTTAAGTTAATTGGAACTACGTTTGACCTGATTCCTGCTTCAACGGGATACGTAGGCGCCATTAGGCTCGGTCATCTTCCCCGTAAGTTTTCCAAATTTTAAGAACAGAAACTGGGGCAAAATTTTGGTGAAGTCTCCAAAATTTTATAATGGAGATAGTTGTTACAATATTAAATACCAGAGGTTTGTCGAAGCTGAAACAGGGGCAAAATTTTTTAGGAATGCCCTCAAAATTTTCACCAAGATTGTATGCATATTCCAGTATTTAGGAGGCTTCACTCCGAGTTGGTTTGTATATTTTGCATTATTTTTTTTGTACATGATGTCAATTCATTGTATATCTTTGTTTTTATTATATTCCATTGAAAAAATTAGTTTAATTGACATTTTTAAGTTTGGGTAGTCCATCCTTCAACGCGACTCGTTATTTCATTATTTTATTTTTGTTACTTCTGTTAAATTTAGATGGTCCGCCCTCAATGTGACTCACTGATTCATTCGTCCTTGTAAAATTTTCTTTAAATAGTAAATAAAAAATATTTTGTTCAATTCGGGTTGCCCGCCTTTCAATGTGGCTCATTGATTTTTATTCTCATTTTTTTCCTTTCAAAAAAATAATTTGTTGTTTATAAATTTTATGTCATATTCGGACGAACTACGCAAACCTGATTCTCATCATTGAGATACGTAGGCAGCCCTTTGAGGGTTCGGTATTTCTTTATTCAAAAGATCTTTTATTTTATTTCTTTTAATGTTATAATTTTTAAATCATTTTTTTGACTTGGTGGATGCCAAACACAGTTCAAGTGTGCATGTGAAAATAATTTGTACAATAAAGAAGATTGCCTTTCTTGTTAAACCATGGATTCTTTTGGTACCTCTCATTCATACTTTGTTACACTTGCAAATGTTGTCTTGTATAAATTCAAGATTAGAACAAAATCAGATTCATTGTTTCATGTGCATTGTGTGGTGAGTTTTGAATCAAATTCAATTATTTTGCATTGTTGATCTAGAACTTGACCTAAATGTTATTGAGGCGAAATTCTGAGTAATGTATGATTTGAAAAATGATTGTAGGCCTTCTTTGATCCGTTTGAGCCTTTCAAAGCCTACCAAATGATGTTATTCCTTAGATGTCCCCATTTTGAGCCTTAAGCCTTTTCTTTGGACAACCACATCTTAGCCTATACCTTTCTGAGTGCTTTTACGCACTATCTCTCTTTTGACCAGACTTTCTTGAGCGCACTGAAGACATGCAAGTTATAAGAGAAGATACAAAGTTCAAATTTGTCAAAGACAAAAGTTATCAAAGTTCCTGAATGTCAAGAAAACAAAAATGACTTCAAAAAAAAAAAAAAAAAAAAAGGGTTCAAAATTCCCCACCAATTTAAGAAAGCAACATTTCAAAAACACTCCAAACAAAAAAAGGAGAAAATTCAAAAGGGGGGAAAACTTAGACAAACAAAGTTTCAAAGAAGTCAAAAGTGCAAAAGGAAGGGACAACAAATAGAATCAAACGCTAAAGCGTAATAAATGTTGAAAGCATCTATTTAGTTCAATGCTCAAGAAAGAATAAGTCACTTTAATCCCAAATGACTATCCTACCCGTTCCTAATCCAACATTACAAGCTATTAACAAGCCCTACATGATTTCAATTCAAATATTCCAGATTAGTGGAGATTTACATGAAGGTCAAGCCTATGGTATCACAATTGCATGCATTGAAATTTTTTGTTGAGTGTGAGTGTGCTTTCCAGATATTCCAAATCAAAAACACTTTAAATGTGCACAAATTGAAAGTTTCTTTCTTGTGAGGGCACTTGAAAACATGATGTTAGGTCTAGTTCAAAGATTTTGCTTGTTGCAAGATGAACAAATCTTGTCGTTACTTAAGTACAATTGAGGTACCACTTGAATCCATAGGAATTACCTCGATGTCAATTTCAATTGAAAGAGAAAAATTGTGAGAAATTTTGTACAATACTATTGTTGGCGCTAACCAAGTTAAAATATGTTTCATTGTTGATATTTGTCCATACCAACTTTGTGGACTGTTTCATTGTTGATATTTGTCCAAACAACTTTGTGGACCGTTTCAAAGTTTAAATTGCATTTTCGGTAGTCATACCCTTCAAAATGACATCTTTTATTTTCGGTAGTCATACCCTTCAAAATGACATCTTTTTAATTTGGGTCGTCATACCTTTCAAACTGACATCATTTTATTTTTAGTCCCATATTTGTCCATACCAACTTTGTGGACTGTTTCATTGTGATATTTGTCCAAACAACTTTGTGGACCGTTTCAAAGTTAAAATTGCATTTTCGGTAGTCATACCCTTCAAAATGACATCTTTTATTTTCGGTAGTCATACCCTTCAAAATGACATCTTTTAATTGGGTCGTCATACCTTTCAAACTGACATCATTTTATTTTTGTGCCCAATATTTGTCCATACCAACTTGTGGACCGTTTCATTGTTGATATTGTCCAAAGAACTTGTGGACCGTTTCAAAGTTTAAATTGCATTTTCGGTAGTCATACCCTTCAAAATGACATCTTTTTTTTCGGTAGTCATACCCTTCAAATGACATCTTTTTAATTTGAGTCGTCATACCTTTCAAACTGACATCATTTTATTTTTGTGCCTCATATTTGTCCAAACAACTTTGTGGACCGTTTCAAAGTTTAAATTGCATTTTTTAGTCATGTCCTTCAAAATGACATCTTTTTATTTTTGGGTCGTCATATCCTTCAAAATGACCTCTTTTATTTTAGGTAGTCATACCTTTCAAAATGACATCTTTTAAAGTTAGGTAGTCATATCTTTCAACATGACATTTTCTTAAATTTAGGTAGTCATACCTTTCAAAATGATATCTTCTCAAAATTGATTTGTTATCTCAAATAAAATGATTTATTTCATATTGGTTTGTCATGCCGTTCAATATGACACTTTTTTTTTATTATTCCATTTTAAATTGACATTTTATTTAATTCATGATGCTATTAAGTTTGAATCATTGCATTGGTTAATACCTTGTTCATATGGTCATGTTTGCATAATTTATGTTATATTTGCTACTAACATTGATATTGCAGATTTTGTGATAGACATTTTAAGTTCAAGTTGGGTCGTCCGCCTTTCAAAGAGACAAGATTGGGTCGTCATCTCCCTTCAAATGACATGTTAAGTTCAAGTTGGGTCGTCCGCCTTTCAAAGAGACAAGATCGGGTTGTCATCTCCCTTCAAATGACATGTTAAGTTCAAGTTGGGTCGTCCGCCTTTCAAAGAGACAAGATCGGGTCGTCATCTCCCTTCAAAATGACATGTTAAGTTCAAGTTGGGTCGTCCGCCTTTCAAAGAGACAAGATTGGGTCGTCATCTCCTTCAAAATGACATGTTAAGTTCAACTTGGGTCGTCCGCCTTTCAAAGAGACAAGATCGGGTTGTCATCTCCCTTCAAATGACATGTTAAGTTCAAGTGGGTCGTCCGCCTTTCAAAGAGACAAGATCGGGTCGTCATCTCCCTTCAAATGACATGTTAAGTTCAAGTTGGGTCGTCCGCCTTTCAAAGAGACAAGATTGGGTTGCATCTCCCTTCAATGACATGTTAAGTTCAAGTTGGGTCGTCCGCCTTTCAAAGAGACAAGATTGGTCGTCATCTCCCTTCAAATGACATGTTAAGTTTAACTTGGGTCGTCCGCTTTCAACGAGACACGCTGGGTTGTCACATTATTCAAAGTAACATGTTATTCGCATCATCCTTCTTTCAAAAAGGTACACCACCTTCATCGTGCAATTCGCAAGTAACATCAAAGGTATGTGAATTTTCTCAGTTTGCAATCAATCGCCGTCTTTTGTTTATTGTTTCATCCAGTCGATTAATGTGGAGTCTTGCTCAAAAGTTCTACTAACGTCTCAATTGTTTTGTTCAACGTTTATCCAATCAAATTTGGTTCGTCAACTTTGTTTGACCAGGACCTCTTTCATCGATCCTAATCAAACAAAGGGGCAAGTTGTTGACACCAAATTTTGGTCCGATGGTTTTGAAATTAATACATTTTTGAGTCAAATACAACAAAAAAAAATCTTCCTATCCCACATCTTTTCTCTAACAATTTTCAATTTTTTGCAAAAGTCCCACATCGGCATTTTATCCCTTTTGAGGATTTTTGGGTCTCTATATAAACCACTTCATTCCATATTTTAGAGGGAGGGGAATACAAAAGAATACTCATACAATTTTGAGAATTCTTGGTTCCATAGTTCAAAAATTTTAAAAGTGTTTTTTGTGGTTTTTTCGAGTTGAGGAGGTGGAGTCGTCTCCTTCAAACTCATAGTTCCGGTTCGCTGCCCAGAACCAGGTAAATTTTTTCTCTTAGTGTTGTTTTATTTTATTCCCAGCTCTTTTATATTTCTGTTTATTATATGTAGCTTGTTTTGTTTATTTTTTTTAGTTAATATAGTTAAAAAGTTAATTAATATTTGTGTTTATTATAGTTTTAATATTAGCATTATTTATGATTTGATGTTCATTTATTTATTATTATTTTAAAATTGTTAGTCAACTATTTGCTATCTTAAATTTTCAGAGTTTTGTTATTATTCTTATTTTAATGTTATTTTTAATTTTTATATACGTTATCGTTGTTTCCATTTCTAATTATGTTGTTTTAGTTTGGTTGATTGTTTTCCATATTCTCTTGGGATAAGTTTGTTATGTTTTGTTGATGTCCAGGTTATATTATTTTATTGTTAAATTGGGCCGATGAAAAAAATCTATCCGTCGGGTTTAGAGGCCTCTCCATTTTAAAAAAGACGGAATTTCAATTAAGTTTTAGTTTATATTATATATTTGTTAAAGTGGGCCGATGAAGAAATTACCGTCGATTTCCAAGGCCTCCCATGTTAATAAGACGGATTTTTATTAGTTATTGTTTGAGTTATTTATTTATATTTATATTGTTTTGACACTAACTCTTTTACTAAGTGTCTTTACAGGTACCCAGAGTTGCTTCTCCTTGAAATTATTTGAAAAGTTCGAATTATAATTTCATTCATTATTGTGTGAATATCGACGTTATGCAAACTTTAGGCCGATAATTATTGTTTATTGTGCATATTGTTTGTTATTATATGTGTTTATTTTATTATTTTCCTCAATTTGAAAAGATAAATGAATTCAGTCGGGAACCACATTGTGGATTCCGAAGGGTGCCTAACCCTTCCCTTCGGAATAACTAGAACCCCTACCTAGAACGAATGGTTTCGTATATTAATAATTGGTTTCCTAGTTTTCCTAAAAATAGGGGCGACTCTTTTTAAAACTCGTTATTTTTTAACTTTGTTAAAATTGAAACAATTAATTATTTTCGAGTTGCCGCGACGTTTCGCCCTATTTCGACAGAGTAGGGATGTAAACAATGCTTTTTATTAAAAAAAATAAAAATTTGCAAATACTCTTTCTAGATTTTTTAACATCATATGTCGATTAGTTTGTGTAACGATTACCAGTGAGGCCTAATCATTACCGGAGTGGACCCATGTGTGGCACTGTGGGTGCTCAAGTATCCATTACTTTCGACTCGAGCTTGATATATATATATAGATTATTGAAATAAATAAATAAAAACAAATTGTGAGTTGTGTGCTCTGGTTAGGCAAGCAAGCTACCTTTCTCTTTTTATCTTTTTCCTTGTTTGGAGTAGTTCATATTGTTTCTACACGATTTTTCTTTAATTGTTTTTTTTAATTAGTTTTAATCTATTTTATAAAAATAAAAGCAAATATATATTAAACTATCGTGGGTCATGACAAAAAATTACTCACTTAATTCCATTGTGGCACCTTTTTTTATTTTTGTCCGTTTTAAAAAGGAATGCCACTTTACAATAATGTAGTAATGCTACTATTATTTGGTTCATGCCGAGTAAGATTGTGAATTTTAATAGTTTTTTTTTAATAAATATTAATTATAATTTGAAAAATTTCCAAACTTAAATTTAAAATAGTTTTGAACTTAGTGCTTTGTGATTGCAATAACTATATGTTATTAGAGTGATGCAACACTTTAATAGTCTGCGTATATTTTATCTTCCGACCTTATGAGATTATATATGGATATGTTATTGTTATGGTAGATCAGAGCACCCACGCCATTACAATTCTGAATCTGTCACTAAGCATTAGTACATGAACAAAGTAAAAGTCAAAAAGAAAATATTCTTTTCAAAAAAAGTTGAGCTCATTAATCAAATGGAAAATAGTGAATTCTTGAAAAAAAATTTGAGATAATTTTTAGATAGAATAGTGGGTTTGATAAAAAAAAATTTAAACAACTAAATAAGGAAATTATTTGTTATTCATGTCATAATGAAATCTTAAATTAGGTAATCAAATCTCAATCTATTCGAGTTTCACTTAAATTCTTTTTTTGGAGAAACGCATATAAAGGCACAAATATTTTATGCTACTTTAAAAAAGGTTTTTTTTATTACAATTGTAAATGAAAACCTGCTTGAAAGATTTAGCCCGATCTCCAAATATAAATGATGAAATTATCTTATTTAATAATTGAAGCAATTAATTTTAGCATACTAAATCTAATTGCCTTTGCAACAAAATAAATTAATTTTTTTTTTACCATTTTCAAGTAGTTCAAATGCAATACTTCATCATTGAATAGCAAATTTGAGCTCTATCAATGCGAAATTCGTCAAGTAATTTAGGGAAAAAAAGAATTTCACTCTCAACCAGAAAACTCAATCATGAAAAATATTGCAAAACATAATACAAAAAATATTAAAGATTAAAAATAAATAAATAAATAATTCACACAGGTAGATTTGCTAAGTTCAAAATCATTAGTAAAACTGCTTATCCAAAAAAAAAAGTAAATAAACAAACTTTTGCCTACTTTTTTATATATTGGCTCTGTTATGTTACGAGAGTCTTGTTAAAGAATCTAAAATGAGATGTCATACGCAGTAGTACTTATTCACTTGCGTCGCTAGAATGATATAATCTATTAAAAGATACTGATTAATTAAATTTTATGGTCAAAGATTGAGAAAAGGATCAAATTTGTCCTTTATCTTTTAGTTACGAGTCAAAGTAATTATTGTTTTTAACATAGAACACTTATGGTCCTCCATTGATATTCTCTCAAATATTCGTCTACGTTTTAATGGTGTTTTTTGTGCATCAAAACAACATGAGAATTTCACCAAATTAACTGCGCACTTGATTTACACTAAAACAACACTATAGTTACACCAAAACAATAGCATAAAACTTGTTTATTTTTTATTTTAAAAAAGAAATGTAATTTAGTCAAACTCTCTTTATGATAGTCTTTTTTGTTATAAGCTCTTTAATCTTTTATGTGACCAACTGTTAATCACGTATGATAACATTACACTTAAATCTTATTTTCACTTCTGCACCTCAAGTAAATATACTTTAAAGAATCAATACTTTTATAACTACTCTTTATTTGTGCATGTCATGAAAAACACAAATCTTAACCTCTCGATGAACAGAGACATAATATTTACTTAGATGTACATTTTTCTGCTAAACAAGTAACAAGATGAAACTAATGAACCAAAAATTCAATCAATAAAGTAAAACAAGGTTTAAACCAACTCAAATCTGAAATCACAAAATGAGAGAAATGCAACACTTTGAAGTACAAACAATTTTATTAAAAAATCACCATGAATTCGTAGCTATAAACATCATTACTAGTAGATACTATTCCCTCCAAGTGATATTCTAAGAAAAGGATTTACAAAAAGTTACTCAATCAAAAAACAACACTAATTCTGCATAAATTAAGAATTGTTTTTGGTAATTTTTGAATTTGAAGAGGCTTATATGTGATAAGAGAAAATGTAAGAAAATGAGTGATAATAACCGCAACTTTGTAAGGTCTTCGATACAAGACAAAGAAATATAATTTGGTTAGAATACAATAGTAACAGGGGCGACAGAATGGGTTACTACAACAACTCGCAATTCCTCAATATAAACACAAATATATATTATATTAATAAAGCATAGTTTACTGAATACAATAGGACACAACAAAGGAAATTGCTGGGAACAACAATACAAGAAAATACACTTGAAAACTTAGATGAATGTCTGAAAGGAGACGAGAATATTCAAAATCATAATTAACTTCTTGATTGCTTCCTCCCACGTTCTCACACTACTATACCAATTCCATTACTAAATCTAGCTTTGCTCGCGTGACTTTCTCCTTCCGAAAAGTAATCATCCAACTTTGAGGTGGAATTACACTTCTAGTACCCCTACGCAGCTTGCCAATGCAGAAATCACCCATGACATCAAGCTTTGTGATCCTAGAGGCAACACCTGAATCCTTATCGCCATTCACATTATTGATTGTGTTGTCTGTAGGATTGATGGAGATTTCTCCCTTTGCAGAATTGTCCCCCACAGAAATGACATTTCCAATTTCATGTCCTAGAGATGTAGCATTTGTATCTGAAGATTTTGAAAACTTTATCTGTAAAGACTGAAAAGATCATAAAAAAATGTGTCAAAGAATAAAAAAGAATTAAGGTTAATTAAATTTCATCAAAAATCTTTTTACATAGAAGACATATAAAGGCACAAATTTAATGTTATTTTGAAGAAAAAAAATTCTACTGCAAATGTACATGAAAAACCCTAGCTTGGAAGAGTTGTCTCGATCTTTATTGATGAAGAAGACAAGGGGAAATCAAAAAACACATATGACTAGATACAAAGGATGAAGCTATCTTCTTTATAATAATTAAACTAATTAATTTTTAGCACACTAAATTTAATATTTAATAACTATTTTTCTTTTTAAATAGTGCACATTCTAGAATTTCTAGATTTGCCTTCGATTAAGGTACCCTCAATAAGTTAAGGAGGAGCCAAAGTATATCCATATCAAGAATTATTATGCAAAACGAAATATTAGTAAAAAAATTTTTTGGTTCGAACAACTAGCTCTCAATTTATTGTATATGACTTGAACCATAACAATTTTTCAACATAAAAACATTAATCTTATACCACGAGGTTGATGAAAACAGAACACATATCAAAGCACACGTTACAGAAAAAGAAAGAAGCACACAAATAAATTAAAGAATACATTAGAGATTGAAAAAAGAAACGTAAATTAAAGCAAAAAAGATTTGTTGTTAATTTTCCATAGCCTTACAACATAAAAAAAATCATTGGTGCAAAAAAAAAACGTTGAAACAATTCAAATTGAAAATTTTACCGTTTTCAAGTGTTTCAGATGTAGTGCTCCAATAACGAATAGCAAGTATTGAGTTCTATGAATGTAAAATCTGTCAATTCAAAAATCAAAGCAAAAAAATGAAAATAAAATAATTAGAACAAATTACGAAAATCTGATAAAAAATAATTAAAAAAAGAAATGTCATTTTCAACCTGAAAACTCAATTATAGAAAATAACACCAAATATAGCACCAAAAATAATTCAGTGTTTTGCTAGATTCTCATACACTGAAATTTGACAAGTGAGAGGAAGAGAAAGCTTATGAGTTTATATATTAGTGTGATTAGTGATCCTATACAACGCGGATTACATAAAATAATATGTTTTGTCTTGTTGAATTGACTATGCTATGTCATGAGAACTGTATTAAAGAATCTTTAATGAAATGTCATAATTTGTAGTTATTGACTGACCCCTAAAATGAAATAAACAGTAAAAAAACATTGATTAATTAATTAACTTTTATGGTAAAGTTAGTAAATATAAAAGTGTCCATATATATACCTTTTTGTCCTAAATTACTTGATCACATTTAATTTGAGAATTTAAACTTTCTTCACTAATTGTTTTAAGATTTAGTAAATATTTTTTTTCCAAGATATATAGATATACATATATATATATAATATATATATATTATATATATATATATATAATATATTATATATTATCCAAAATTGCTTGTTCACACTTGTTTTGAGAATTCATTTTTTTTATTAATAGTGTGAAAAGTATTTATTTGGTCAAATATAATTTGAGATTCAACAACAGAGACACCTAAAACTGATTTAAAATGATATTATTAATAAATTATTAATTATTAGAGAATCTCATAAATAAACAAATGAAATTTAAAATAAAGGCTTAAGGTTCTAATAATATAACAACATTTTTATAAAATAAAGTATGTCTATCATGTAGTCACACCAAATCAGCAAATATATGACACATATGAGAACTTGTCCTTTGATTATTAAATATCATAGTCAAAGATTAGTAAAAAATATTATTCATATACATTTGATTCTTCATTAACTTTTTCAAGATCTAGTACTTTTTTATAAATAAAAATATATGCTTACTTTATTTTAAAATTGTTTGATCACACACAATTTCATAATTTAATTTTTTTTTACCAACAGATTTTGTTTGGCACTCCTACAACAATAGGTTGGGTAGAGGACGCCACACATTGATTTCCGTTCATTATTTTAAACAAATATGTTTTTCTCTTCAATTTTTTTTGAAATGAAATTTATATATTTATAAATTACGTAAAAAAATTATTATAAGTTACAATAATTGGTAATTAAAAATATTTAAAAGTATGTAGACCTTTGTTCTAGAGAAATAATAATGAAATGGAATTTCCAAACACACTAACAATAGAAGTTACTCCTCTATAACACGCTTAGAATGTGAGTGCTTTTCTAGTAAAACGAGTTTATTGATATCAATTGCAAACTTGTTTTTTCTTTCTTTTTTTTAAAAGTGCTAATAATTTAGTCAAATCATATCTGTAACAATCTTGTTTGTTGTGAGATCTTGTATTTTATGTGACTAACTGTTATACACGTTTGATGACATTATATTTAAATCCTGTTTCCATTTATTCAACTAATGTAAATATGTTTCAAAGCACCAAGTATTCTTTTATAAATGCTCAAAAGACCAAATATGAACCTCTCACTAAGCAGAGACATGATAGTGACTTAGATGTGCATTTCTTTGCTAAACAAGTATAAAGATGAAACTAATGAACCAAAAACCCTATTACAAGAGTAAAACAAGTTTCAAAACACTCAAATATGAAATCAAAAAATGAGGAAAATGCAACACTTTGAAATATAAACAACTTTATTTAAAAAAAAAAAAAAAAAACACCATGATTTCGTAACTATAAAAATCACTACTAGTCGACTCTATTCCCTCCAAGCGATATTCTTAGACAAGGATTAACGAAAAGTTACTCAATGGAAAAACAACACTAATTTTGCACAAGTAAAGACTTGTTTTTTGTGCTTCTAGAATTTGAAGAGACTTAATTATGATAACAAATAAAGAGAATGAATAATAACAACCATATCTTTGTAAGGTCTTGTAATGACTTTGATAGAACATAATAGTAATGGGGAAGACAAAATGGGAAAATGAAACAACTCACAGTTTCACCATACAAACACAAATATATATTGGTAATATGTTTTACTAAATACAATAGGACACGATAAAGACAATTGCGGGGAATAACAATACAGGAAAATACAATTGAAAACTGAACTGGAAGTCTAAAACTTGATGAGAATATTCAAAATCATAATTATTCAACTTCCTTATCCCTTCCTGCCCATGTTCTCAAACTTCTACACAATTCCATTGCTCGCATGACTTTCTTCTTCTCAAAGGTAATCATTCAGCCTTTTAGGTAGAATTACACTTCTAGTACTATATGCGGTTTGCCAATGCAGAAATCACTCATCACATCCCTTATCAGGATTTGGAATCCTAGAGGCAAAATCAATATCCTTATTGTTGATTGTGTTGTCTATAGGATTGATGGAGTTTTTTCCCTTTGCAGAGTTGTCCACTGTCGAAATGACCTTTTCAATTCCATGTCCTACAGGGATAGCATTTATTCTATCTTCTTCGGTATTTGAAGATTTTTGCACAAGAAAAGGATAATCACTCGTACATCCACTTGTAAAATCTTTCCAAACACGAGCCAAAAGATAATTATTTTGAATAAGGAGACGACTTCTGTCACTATTTCTAGCATTCAGATCATTAGGTTCATTTCCAGCATGAGTCAAAACATTATTTTGAGGAGGAATACTGAAATGGCTTGCTTCACTTGTCATATTTTCACCGCCTAAAGATAGATGAGCACACTTCTCTTCGATACTCATCTCTTCATTAGTTAGAGTATCAACATCATTAAGCACCTTAGTGTACTTACTCTGAAAATGGAAAAACAATTATTAAGTCTATTTGAGTTTCATCGAAAATCTTATTTTGGAGAAGGCATATAAAGGCACAAATACTTCACGCTATTTAATTATAAAAAGGTTTCTACTACAATTATAAATGAATAACCCATGGTTGGAAGATTTGACCCGATATATATTAATGAAGAAGACAAGGGAAAATTAATAAAAACAAATGATTATATACAAAGGATGAATCTTGTTTAATAATTGAACCAAATAATTTTTTGCACACTAATTAATATTAAATTTATTTTTTTCTTTTTAAAGTAATGCACGATCTAAAAATTCTAATTTCACCTTTAATGTGGTACCCTTTACAAGTCAAGGAGCAAACAAAGTGTATTTATATCAAGAATTGATATGCATGCAGAACGGAATATCAGTACAATAATTTTTTATTCGAACAACCGACTCATAGTTAATTGTATATGGCTTGATTCATAACAATTTCTCAACATAAAAAATATTAATGGTAAACCACAAGGTAGATGAAAAAAGAATACAGATCAAAGCACACGTTAGAGATTAAAAAAGAAAAAGCACACAAATCAAATTAAAGTAAACCTTACATAATTGTTGAAATAATTCAAAGTCCAAAACTTTACCATTTTCAACTATTTCAGATGCAGTCCTCCAACAACGAATAACAACTATCGAGCTCTACCAATGTAGAATCTCCCACTTGAAAATCAAAGCAAAAAAATGTTCATATAATAATTAGAACATATTATATAAATCTGAAAAAAAAAGAATCAAAATCATCAGTAAAATCACTTGTTTAAAATTAATAACAATAAAAAAATGTTTTCCTCTTTCTCATTTTTATAAGAAAGTTCATATGATTTAACAATAAAAATCAGGTTAAAGATTAATAAAATGGAAGATGATCACAAGTCTCGTGTAACTTTTACATGATGAAATCTAACAAAATCGATGAACAAATCGAAACGATTGAGTTTAAGCAGTTTACCTCAATTGCATCTCTCCAGTGAATTCTCCAGAGTAATTAGTTAGAGTATTTCTAAGTTTAATAATAACAAGTGATCCTATATAAAATGATTTACGAAATATATATAATAATATATTGAGCTAAAGTTGACTATGTTATGTCATTTCATAATTTATTAGTAATTAATTAGGATCCCCTAAATGGAAAAAAAGAAGCTAAAAGTATTTATTTTTCAAACTTTCTAGTCAAAGATTAGTTAATAGGAAATTATACATCCATGTTTATGTTTGTTTTACCCTAAATTACTTGACCCATCTTATTTTGTCAATTTTAAATTTTTTTCTCCAATAATAGTTTTAAGATTTAGTAAAGAATTTCTTTTCATATATGCCAAAATTATCCTAAATTTCCTCATCACATTGATTTCAGAATTTAATTTTATTTATTAATAATATGACAAGCATTTAGATGGTCAAATATAGTTTGAGATTTTTATTTTTGTTTTTACTTTTGATTAAAAAAAAACATCAAAAGACACTGTCTAGTGATATAAATTTGAAAAAGAAAAAAAGTTGACATTTCAACAACGAAGACACCTAAATTTAATTTTGAAATGATATATTAATGGATTATTAATTATTAGAGAATCTCATAAAAATAATAAATAAATGACTGTAGAATAAAAAAACAGGCCGCTAGTGAATAAAGTGGAAGTTACTCCATTATAACATCCCTTGACTATCCGTACTTTTCTAGTAAAGCGAGTTTATTGATTTTAAATACGAACTTGTTAGTTGTTTTTTTTTGTCAAAAAGAAAAATAATTTAATCAAATTATCTCTGTAATGGATGAGATCCCTCTTCATTACTCATCCTCTCAATTTCCCCATGAACCTATTTGAATGATAGCTAAATGTCATAATTAAGAACTAAAGATTGAGATTTAAATAACTAAATTAAATTCTAACTAGAATAACAAATAATTATTTATTTATTTTTAAGAAATGTCAATTTCATAATTCTAGCTAAAAATTCTCATTCATAAATATATCTAAATTTTTTCACTATTACTATTTACTATGAGCTCTTCTATTTTTTAAACCATTTTTTTTCTCTTTTGTTACAAAATTTTTTTTCTAAAATTCATTGGAACTCTGAGTTATTGTAAAATAATAAAATTTCACATCATGCTTTTTATTAAAAAAAAATTAAAAATTTGCAAATACTCTTTGTAGATATTTTAACATCATATGTCGATTAGTTTGTGTAACGATTAACAGTGAGGCCTAATCATTACCGGAGTGGACCCATGTGTGTCACTGTGGGTGCTCAAGCATCCATTACTTTCGACTCGAGCTTGATATATACATATATATTATTGAAAGAAATAAATAAAAACAAATTGTGAGTTGTGTGCTCTGGTTAGTAAATATTTTCTTTCCATATATATATATATATATATATATATATATATATATATATATATATATATATATATATATTTTATCCAAAATTGCTTGTACACACTTGTTTTGTGTAACGACCCTCTTATTCGATTTATGAATTTTACCCATTTTTCGAAATTTAATCCTTTTAATAGTTTTTATATATAATTTATAACTTGTGAGAATGAGTATTATAATTTTTTTATAAATATATTAAATTTATTTAAAATTTATTAAATAATAAAAAGACAAATAAATGGGCTAAGCCCAAAAAAAAATGATTTAAAAAGAAAAAGAAAAAAAAGTTAATAAAGAACAAAAAAGGGGCTACGCCCAATTGAAAAAAAAAAGAAGAAGAAGAAAGGGTTAAACCTCTTGCTGGTTGTTTGCAGCAACAGTAAAAAAATATATATATGTTACGCAGTGCAAAAAAAAAAAGAAAGAGAGGCAAGTTTGAATTGATGAAGAGGAATCATATGCTTGAATCAGGTAATAATTTCAACTTAATATTAATATAATTGAGTATTAGTGTTCAATTATAATTATTAAAGTAGATGATTGAATATAAGGATTAATTTATTATATATGAATATTATTAGAATTATGATGTGAGAGAAGTTGAAATATAATTCTAGGCTCAAAAATTGACAATATGAGGGTGGACATGATAATTGACATCAAAATTTAGGAATCATATTTTAGGTTTGTGTAAGTTTTTGGTTCTAGGCTAGACCTATGGTAATATGGGTGTTGTTAGTTTTGAAAACTTATTGGGGTTGATTGCTTGAATAGATTGCATTGATTTGGGAGTTCAAAGAAGGGAAGACTCAAGTTCCAGAGTGATTGTTCGATAAATTGAGGCAAGTGGATTTCTAAACTCTTGTTAAGTGTATGAAATGTGTGTATGTCCTTGTGGTATATGTTTGGGAGTAACGGGATTGGTGATGGGTTGACTTGTCCACATTGATTAGTTCTAATGATGAAAAGAATGGGGATAACAAAAGGCAAAGTGATTAATTGTTTATGTGTGTTGTGTTGAGAAAGTGTTGAAGGCTTGTTGAATCATTGTTGATCTAACTTCATGTTTGTGTGGTTGTGAACTGTGCGATGTTATGAAAATGGCCATCTTCTCATTATTTGTGTGAACTTGTCATCTGCATTATTCTGAGGCATTGGTTGTGACAAGTGTTATGTGCATTGAGAAAGAATGGGTACTTAAGAGGATGTACCATTTCGAGCATCTAAGGTTGTGGTTTTCCACTATTTGATGAACAATGTGGTGGTATGAAAAGTTGTATGATGTGTTGAAAATTTCGCTTGAATAGAATTGAAAGAAGCTAGAGTCATAAATGGAAAAGAATTAGTGGGAAGTATTTTAGTCATTGGAAAGAGACAATCGAGAAAATAGATTTTACTATAATTATAAAGAATAAAGATATACCTTTAGAGAGTTGAGAATTTAGTTCAAGGATACGTGATTTCATCTGTTTCATTTTGGTTATGGTGATAGTTTCACTAGTTCATTAGATTGGTTAAAAATTATTGGATAACACTTGAGAAAGCAGTGTACATATGTTCAACTCGAGTATGATTATAAATTCTTTTGTGATTTTGAATTTGATAACGAGTATGGTTGAATTTTTAGTTGAGCATATCATAAAATCGATCGAGAGACAACCAATGATAAGCTAAGATACGTGAATTCATAGGGGAAAAAAATAATATTTCAAGGTATGTGTTAATGTCGATAGATTAAGGGATTTGGTTACATAGTTGGGTTCAAATTTCAAGTTTTTCATGGTGAGTTTAGGTATTTGGTATTGTGCTTTGTGAAAGTATGAATAAGTAAGGTAAGAATTGATCGATTGCATCAGTTATTGAGAATAAAAAAAAATATGTTCAAGGTTTGGATCGTAGAGTTTGTCACTTTTGATTGTTAAAGCCCTAAGAAAGTATTTCTCTCAATGAGTTTGTTTACAGTATATGGGATGTTGATCGAATGATAAGATTGATAAGCAAGTCAATAGAAGAACAAAAATCTGGTGTATCGAAGAGTTTAAGGTATAAAATTTACGTCATGGAAAGAATTTAAGGGATGTGAAGGAATAAGACCTGTAATATAGACTCTTGGTTTGAAGTTAAAGGATGTAAGGGTTTTATATATAAGTTATAATATGACTATGGATGTGACGTAGAGTCATATTTTGAAACTTTTAGAGGTGACAATGGATTTACAAGAAAGACTTTGATAGTGTAGCTATGATGTTGTTGGTATTTAGAGTGTTAGCTTCAGTGAGATACTGTGAGAAGTATGTGGGAGTTGATAAATTAAGTATTTGTAATATTGTGATGGAGATCAAATTGATTGGTTGTGGGTGGCCAAAAAAAAACAGAGAGATTGAGTCAAATGAAGCGAATTTTATTGATATGGACACTGTGAAAAGAGTATCTAGTGTTATTCGACTTTGGTTTTGTATATTTTTACGTGACCATCCATCAACTTCATGATAGATATGATTTGGAGTGTGATTAGTTGTCCATGTCATACATATTTTTACTTCTATGGGTGCATTCCTAGTGGTGGATCGGGTGTACCGAATCCTGTGTCGTTATTTTGGTAGGATAAGATAGTTAGATAGATGTAATTACTTTAGATATGACATATGTGGTATTTCTTTGTATAATTGAAGTAAAAAAAAGTAGTTCTACACGCACAACCTTGCTTATGAGAAATTATATAACAACTATGAAGAGTTACAATTGTCTAAAAGGATTTTGGAGGTTCTACATTTGGAAGCGTATCTCTTGTTGGGTGTTTACATGATCACTTTCTTCTTTTGGTTAGATAAGTTGGAATTCACCCTTGATGAGC
>JAKWIY010001421.1:0-20495 GCA_027704805.1 Solanum corneliomulleri | reverse complement strand
GTAGTTTACTAAGTGATGTTTAAATATAACCCCCCGCCCGCAATATCACAATAAACTTAAAAAGAATAAGGGATTTAGCTAGATTCAATCCCTAGTTTTGTGGGTGATTCCTTTAGCAAAAAGATAGCTCTACACTCATTAAAACTGCGCTGTAAATTATATCTTCTTTTTGCCAGAGATAGATATACATGAATATGCACCCATACATATGAACGTGGGTCTGCCTCTCACAACAAGATAAAGTTACTTCACGTAGTGAAAATCATTAGTGCAAGTTTCATGCTCTGATACGGCATGTAAAAACATAAACATTTATGCTTATAAAGAAATTAATATATTTACATACCAGGAATTTCAACAAGCGTATCTGAGGCAGCAAACGAAATCAATCTCCCTTTGCCTTATCTTACGCTACTGTAACTTTCGTGATTGAATTGAGTTGAGGTTTTAACCCTAATGTATAGAAAATGACACATTTAAAGGATTCTACTGCAAAATGTTATTATTTTTGTTTCCCAACATGTAATTTAATTAAATGATGCAATCTATTTAATTATTAAAATAAAATAAAAATTATATGGTACAACTAATTTATGATATGTAACTATCATATTATTAATATTAGTAGTGAATGCTTAAAATAATTACTATTTATAGCTAATATTTTTATTTCATAGAAAATAGTAAACACACACAACTATCTACTATTTGGTTTTAATTGTCACGACCCAAAAATGGGTGTGATGGCACTCGTCTTATCCCACCAAGACAAGTCAGCCTAAAACAAAATATCTAACAAAGTGCGGAAGTAAATGACAATCCAACTACAATTCCTATTATGAAACCAAGTCATATTAATCCAATCCCCAAAATCAGGTTGTCACGTGCACAAGCCTCTAATGTAAATAATAGAATTGAAATAAAATAGAAGTCTAACATGAAGTTGTCTTTCAAGTAAAAACAAAGTCATAAACTGGAGTAGGAAAGTTCGCTGAGATGACAAGCAGCTACCTCACAATCCTCCACAAGATTCCTCGGAAACGAAAAGAATGACAGGTATCACGAAGATCCAGGCTCGTATCCTACAAAAAATTGTAGAAGCAAGGGGTGAGTACCAAACCACGCGGTACCCAACAAGCAAACCTCTAAACACAAGTTAAGTGAACAAAATACGGGCTCTTCTTACACCATATCTAAACCTCCACGCTACAGTCTAATAGTTTACAGTTTACCAAACACACAACTCAATAACCACACTCTATCAGTTTACACATTCTCAATATTCAACAGTCACAAGCTTCACAGAGAAACACTCACAAGATCAACAAAACACGTGTTCAAGTTCATCAATAATAAAATGTGTAATGCCATGAGATGCAATGTCAAGTATAGTGATGCATGTCTTCCCTAACGATACACACCCGCTGTCTCTTAGTCCGGGACCCATGGGGGACATATCTGTCCATGCATCTTTCGCGGCGCACGACACGACCCTCGATAATAGTAACCTTCGCTGCGCGCGATACGTCCCTCAAAATATAATATCCATCGCGGCGCGCGATACGACCCTCGAAAATAGTACATCCTTTTACCACAACCATGTCTCAGATACAATGCAAATGACATGCTCAAATGAAAAGGAGGAGATAACCATTTGATAACAAAGCACAATTTGCAACAAGAAATACAACACCAACAATTAAGCAACAAGTCTCCAAATCATTCTCAACACCACACAAGGAAATACATGAATTTCGTACGCTTAACAAGAGTTTAGAAATCCACTTGCCTTAGTCAATCGAATAATTACTCTTGGACTTGAGCCTTCCCTTTCCGTTGAGCTTCCAAACCAATGGAATCTATTCAAGTATATATTTACAATAAGGTTTCGAAATTAACAACACCCACATTACTATGTGTTTAACCTTGACCAAAAAAAATTCTCCCAGATTTATAATCAAGTTCATAATTCTTGATGCCAACTAACATTTCAACTATCATATTTTCCAAGTTTCAAGTCTAAGGTTAAGTCCCATTTTTTTTTCAATACCAACTCTATTAATTATGTATGATATAGTATACCAATAATTAATTTCATATCTTAGTTAGCAAAAACTTGAATAGGTAGTCAATGGCATAATTAGTAATTGTCAGGTTAATGTTTACATATATTTTCCCTTTCAATTATTTTAAACCACCCAATATAATAATACATTATTCCCATAGAACAATTAATGCTCCATGATAAATTTACTCGTGATTTGTGTACAATGTAACAAATATACTCCACTTACCATTTTATATTGCAGTGATATTCATGCCTATCAAAAAAATTATTTAATACTAATAACAATAAGTTATTTCCATTCAACAATCAAATAACATAAACAAATATAACCAATAACATATCTCCAACAATTATATAAAATTACTAAATAACTACTGCTCAATCACTTGTAACCCAACCAACAAAAATCATTTTTTTTTCTTTAACCCAGAACATTTATGGCTACACTTTACACCTCCCGTAATGATAATAATATAATAATAATGTGACTCTCCATTAAGTAAAACAAAAAATGCATCTATATATATCTAATCATCCATGACACATACCAAATCGAAAGTGTTTACCTTCATGGTTTCTTTCCGCACGAACGAAGCCATGAGTATTTCCCCTTCTCCTTTTTTCTAAAATAAACCCTAGTAAGAAATATTTCCTCTCCTTCTCTTTTCTTAATTTAATTGTTTATTTAACTGACCAAACCCACTAATTAATTTTTTATTTTTTTTATTTTTTACATGACCCTAATAGTGTAAGGTATTAAATAATGATCACTTTAACCCACTAACTCTCTATTTGTAACGACCTGTTTAGTCGTTTTGAGCAGCAGATTTTATTTTTGGGAAAACCGGCTGAGACGACGGATACCACGACGGACCGTCGTGGGCACGACGGACCGTCGAGGGTGTCTTGTTCCAAATCACTTAGGAATTCTTAAATTTGAGTGTTGAAATCGACTCTCTGAACTCTGTGACGGACCTGCAGGACGGACCGTCACAGGCACGACGAACCGTCGTGATCCCTCGTTTCAAAACACTTCAACTCTTGAGAATTTGGTACTGGGAACAATTCTCTTAACGTCGTGACGGAAGTGCAGGACGGACCGTCACAGACTCTTAGTGAAAATAGAGTCTCTGATCTTTGCGACGACCTGCAGGACGGACCGTCACAGGCACGGCGGGCCGTCACAGGTTGCGTAATCCCAGTCGGAGTCGGATTTCTGGTTATGTTTTAAAGGGGCGTTTTGGACTATTCCTGCTATAATTATATATTTCGTGGGTTTATATTAATAACTCAATTCCTTGGGGGATAAAAGAGGTAACTTTGAGTTAATTAGTGGGGTATTATTGTCATCTTTTATACTTAATTATATGTTAATTAGGGTAAAAGAAAGAGGGTTTGAAGAAAGAAAATAGAAAGAACAAGAGAGAGAGAGAGGAATCGATCGAACAAAGAAGAAGAAACGCAGCTTGGAGAAATTTGCTTGTTTGAATACTAATCTTCGGTGGAGGTAGGTTATGGTTTTTACGATATTCGTTGTGAACTCTTAATAGCGAATGAACTTGACTAAGCAGAATGTTCCATTTGTATGGTCGGATGAGTGTGAGGAAAGCTTTCAGAAGCTCAAGACCTTGTTGACTACTGCACCAATTCTTACCTTGCCAGTAGAAGGTAAAAACTTCATCGTGTATTGTGATGCATCCTATTCTGGGTTGGGTGCAGTCCTAATGCAAGAGAAGAATGTGATTGCTTATGCTTCGAGGCAATTAAAGGTGCATGAACGTAACTATCCGACCCATGATTTGGAGTTGGCCGCGGTAGTATTTGCACTAAAGCAATGGAGACACTATTTGTATGGGGTTAAGTGTGAGGTCTATACGGATCATCGTAGCCTACAGTATGTCTTTACTCAGAAAGATTTGAATTTGAGACAGAGGAGATGGATGGAACTACTGAAGGACTACGATATCACTATTCTGTATCATCCAGGAAAGGCTAATGTTGTGGCAGACGCCTTAAGTAGAAAGGCCGGAAGCATGGGAAGTCTAGCTCATTTGCAAGTTTCTAGACGCCCATTGGCTAGAGAGGTTCAGAATCTGGCTAATGACCTTATGAGGTTAGAAATAAATGAGAAGGGAGGATTGTTAGCTTGTGTGGAGGCAAGATCTTCCTTCCTTGACAAGATTAAGGGAAAGCAGTTTAACGATAAGAAATTGATCCGGATCAGAGATAAAGTGTTGCGAGGAGAGGCTAAGGAAGCCATAATGAATGAGGAAGGTGTTTTGAGGATTAAGGGAAGGGTATGTGTGCCCCGTGTTGATGACTTGATCCACACCATTCTTACAGAGGCTCATAGTTCCGGATATTCGATACATCCTGGTGCAACCAAGATGTACCGTGACCTAAAACAACACTTTTGGTGGAGTAGAATGAAGCGTGACATTGTGGATTTTGTTGCCAAATGTCTAAATTGTCAGCAAGTAAAGTATGAACACTAGAGGCCCGGAGGAACACTTCAGAGAATGCCCATTCCTGAATGGAAGTGGGAGAGAATTGCAATAGACTTCGTGGTTGGTCTTCCAAAGACATTGGGGAAGTTTGATTCCATTTGGGTAATTGTGGACAGATTAACTAAGTCCACTCACTTCATTCCGGTCAAGGTGACCTACAATACAGAGAAGTTAGCCAAAATCTACATCTCAGAAATCGTTCGGTTGCATGGGGTTCCACTTTCCATCATATCAGATAGAGGTACGCAGTTTACTTCTAAGTTTTGGAGAACATTGCATGCGGAATTAGGTACTAGGTTGGACCTTAGTACTGCGTTTCACCCTCAGACTGATGGTCAGTCTGAGCGAACGATTCAAGTGTTGGAGGATATGCTTCGTGCATGTGTGATAGAATTTGGTGGTCATTGGGATAACTTCTTACCCTTAGAGGAATTTTCATATAATAATAGCTATCACTCCAGCATTAACATGACTCCATTTGAAGCATTGTATGGGAGGAGATGTAGGTCTCCCATTAGTTGGTTTGATGCATTTGAGGTTAGACCTTGGGGTAATGATCTGTTGAGGGATTCAATGGAGAAGGTGAAATCTATTCAAGAAAAGCTTCTAGCGGCGCAAAGTAGGCAAAAGGAGTATGCAGACCGAAAGGTTAGAGACTTGGAGTTCATGGAGGGTGAACAAGTCTTGTTGAAGGTTTCACCCATGAAAGGGGTGATGCGGTTTAGAAAAAGGGGTAAACTAAGTCCAAGGTATATCGGACAATTTGAGGTACTAAAGCGAGTAGGGGAGGTGGCTTATGAATTAGCCTTGCCTCCAGGGCTGTCCGGAGTGCATCCGGTATTTCATGTGTCCATGTTGAAAAGGTACCATGGGGATGGAAACTACATCATCCGTTCGGATTCTGTTCTGCTTGATGAGAATTTGACTTATGAAGAGGAACCGGTTGCTATTTTAGACAGAGAAGTTCGCAAGTTGAGGTCGAGAGAGATTGCATCCATCAAAGTTCAATGGAAGAATCGACCGGTTGAAAAAGCCACTTGGGAGAATGAGGCTGATATGCAAGAAAGATACCCACATCTGTTTACAGATTCAGTTACTCCTTTTCGCCCTTGTTTTTCTTCTTTTGATCGTTCGAGGACGAACGATGGGTAAATTGGTATCTATTGTAACGACCTGTTCAGTCGTTTTGAGCAGCAGATTTTATTTCTGGGAAAGCTGGCTGAGACGACGGACACCACGACGGACCGTCGTGGGCACGACGGACCGTCGAGGGTGTCTCGTTCCAAAACACTTAGGAATTCTTAAATTTGAGTGCTGAAATCGACTCTCTGAACTCTGTGACGGACCTGCAGGACGGAACGTCACAGGCACGACGAACCGTCGTGATCCCTCGTTTCAAAACACTTCAACTCTTGAGAATTTGGTACTGGGAACAATTCTATGAACGTCGTGACGGAAGTGCAGGACGGACCGTCACAGACTCTTTAGTGAAAATAGAGTCTCTGATCTTTGCGACGACTTGCAGGATGGACCGTCGCAGGCACGACGGGACGTCACAGGTTGCATAATCCCAGTCGGAGTCGGATTTCTGGTTAAGTTTTAAAGGGGCGTTTTGGACTATTCCTGCTATAATTATATATTTCGTGGGTTTATATTAATAACTCAATTCCTTGGGGGATAAAAGAGGTAACTTTGAGTTAATTAGTGGGGTATTATTGTCATCTTTTATACTTAATTATATGTTAATTAGGGTAAAAGAAAGAGGGTTTGAAGAAAGAAAATAGAAAGAACAAGAGAGAGAGAGAGGAATCGATCGAACAAAGAAGAAGAAATGCAGCTTTGAAAAATTTTCTTGTTTGAATACTACTCTTCGGTGGAGGTAGGTTATGGTTTTTACGATATTCGTAGTGAACTCTTAATAGCGAATGATATGTATTGATAGTATTGTAAACCCTGCTATGTGCTTAATTGTATGCTTGCATGAATGTGATTATGAAATTGTGATAAAATAAGCATGATGAAGCTATTGAATCCTAAATCTTGAAAAACCCTAATCTCTTCGTTAATGATGATGCCTTGGCAGTAAAGAAGGCTTGATAAACTAAAATAATGAGATTAATGATGCCTTAGAATAAGAAAAGGCTTGATGAACTAAAGCAATGAGAATGATGATGCCTTGGTATAAGAGAAGGCTTGATGAATTGATAGAATGAGATTAGGGGATCGGAGTGTCACGTTCCGACACATAGAATTAAGGGATCGGGTGTCACGAACCGACACGTAGATTTAGGGGATCGGGTGTCACGAACCGACACGTAGATTTAGGGGATCGGAGTGTCACGTTCCGACACATAGTATTAAGGGATCGGGTGTCACTAACCGACAGGTAGATTTAGGGGATCGGAGTGTCACGTACCGACACATAGTATTAGGGGATCGGGTGTCACAAACCGACACGTAGAATTAGGGGATCGGAGTGTCACGTTCCGACACATAGAAGTAGGGGATCGGAGTGTCACATACCGACACATAGTAGTAGGGGATCAGAGTGTCACGTACCGACACAAGAGGAAGAAAGATAATGAATCTTGAAAGATGATGATAATATACTCAATCTAATGAACCTAATTCCCAAATGAGTATGGTATTGAGGCGTGAGTCCTCATGGATGAATTTGGTAGTACTTATTGATGATTATAGTACTTGTTGTTGCTACATGTTGAGTATCATAGTTGATTTTATAATATTACTTGATATATATTGTCTTCTATTTTGAGTTGGCCGATGATATCTACTCAGTACTTGTGGTTGTACTGACCCCCTACTTTTATGCTCTTTCTTTGTTATTTGTGGAGTGCAGCAAACGTGCCGTCGTCTTAAACTCAACAGTAATTCTAGCAAGTCTTCGTCACACCGGATCTTCAAGGTGAGCTAATGCTTCTAGCTTGGACTGAGTCTTCTTCTTCAAGTCTTGATGCCTTGCACTTCCGGCATAGACTAGCTTTTTACTTGTTTTTGCTTTCTTAGATACTCTTAGTTTAGTAATTTGAGCATAGATGTTCTTGTGATGATGAATTCCAGATTTTGGGGATAATAATAGTTTTTGAATTGATTTTATTAATGAGTTTAAGTCTTCCGCATTACTTTCTGTTGATATTATATTGAAATGTTAGGGTTTTGATTGGTTGGTTCGCTCACATAGGAGGGTAAGTGTGGGTGCCAGTCGCGGCTCGGTTTTGGGTCGTGACACTATTAATTCCATTATTTACGCTTAACCATAAATAAATTAACTCAAAATATACGAATATTTGAAATTTCCAAAAATTATCTTCTGGGTCATTACATTAATATTAGGTGTTTCTAGGCTAATCTTTATTTGCTCACATAAATCGCGACTTATCCAAAAGAGGATAACTTTTTGATAGTTTTTGATTAGTTTTTCATGTATAAATGTATTTGTTTCATTGATTTTCTTCTATTTAATCTCAAGCATTGTTACAGATGGTAATTGAGCGAATTAGATCAATTTTAGTCAATCATATTGTGTCAAGATAACAAACGGTTCAAGATCCAATTAAAACTAAATGAATTGGATCAAAATGAAATGAGCCAAAAAGGAGTTGATAATGAGTCAAGACCCAACTCAACTCAATTTTCACCAAGTTTTAATTAATTTATTTGTTCTTTTAAAATATTTTAGTACACAATAACATTAGGATAAATTTATTTTATGGATATATGTAAAGAATTATACTACACAACCTCCTACTTTTTCATTAGGGATGAAAATGGGGCGGTGTAGGGCGGGGGAGGTGATGGTTGAGCTTAACCCACAAACTATTTAATCCGCCCCGCCCCGTATAGCAAAAAATTTCATTTTCAACCCGCCCTGCTCCACCCTACCCCACATAGATCTGTCCCGCATGAACTCGCCCTGCATAATTTTTATAATATTTTCTTTTTTCTTAGTTATGTTTGATACTACAAATAAAATTCATAAAAAAAATTCATTTTTTCCTTAAGTTGTATTAATTTAATAGGATAGTGACTTTAAATTTTATTTTTAGAGGTCAATTGAGAATCATGCAAGAAATTGTATTATTTTTTAAGAACCACCTTCATTTATAATATTGAATATTGTAGTCGCTTTAATGAATTTATCTTAATAAATAATGTTCTGTCATTCTATGACATGTAAGAAGTTAAATTACGTTTGAACCCACATAAAATCACATATACTCGAAGCCCACCTTGTCCCACATTAATTAAAAAGAAATCCACTTCAACCCACCCGCTTCAAACCCCCCCCCCACATAACCTTAAGCCCGCCCCCCTCACATACCCCTAAACCTATACTGCCCCGCATCCGGTTCGCCTTATTGCCATTCTTATTTTTCATGGTCGTCTAAAAACAATGGTAATCAAATTTGTGAATATAAACGCCTTACAATTTACAAAACCATTTATGTTGAGAACTTTAAAATTTATATATTAACAAACAAAAAACATTCTTATACATATCATATAAAAAATTTGTCAAGAAAATTCAAATGAATATAGCTTCGCCCCTTCTAGATTCGCCCTTGCATAAAAGTGGCTAAAATGCATGAATTTTGTGTCAATATTACTGAACAAATGATATCTCTTGGTATTTTGTATATCTCTTATATATAAAAATGATGATTTTTTTATTAGAAAAGATCAAAAAATCTGAAAAAAGAATCTGTAACTGACCTATAAAATGAAATTTAACTATTTTGAGGTGTTAAACGTCACATGCAAAGAGTATTAAGTGGACTAAATTAGACATATCACATCAATTTTAATCTCTTTTCCCATTAACTTATGTGATATTTGCTTCTTTTTTTAAGTTATTTCCACAAGAAAGTCTTTTCATAGTCCTATATTAAATGTCCACTTTTTTTATAGATAAATATTTCAATCATTTGGATCTCATTTATTCTTAAAATTATTACTTTTTTATTTTTGTAAATTAATCAAATTTGTAAACCTTCAGAAGAAAATTCTTTAAGTGCAAATTAATGAAATTTATGATTTTTATTTATCATTTTTATAATGAGAAAATAAATAACTAAATTAAAAATAAAAAATACATAATTTATCTCTACATTTGTAGTAAATTTATAATCTCATTAATCTATAAGATTTCTATTATATGTCACATTATTTTTTTTTGTTTTTTTTAAGTCGAATTAAATTGTATCACGTAAATTGATACGGACAAGACAATACAACTAAGGAACCAACATAATTAATTGCCCCCACAACCCACCCCACTCACCTCACTCCATATTACAATTCTGTTTAATGTAATTTAAAAAGAAAATCTATCTCCCCCTTTCCTTCTTTAGTTCCCTCTTTCACTCCGCAGTGATGAAATTGAAGACTTCAAAATCATACAAATTTGTGTTCAGCAGTTGAAGGAAAACGTGTGCGCAAAATGGTATTTGATACTTTTCTTACTTTTTTGGATGTTTACAGTATCAATTTTAGTGGTTGATAAGCTTGAAATTTGCTTTCTCTTTTTGTTTAAAAATCAAATCTTTCTCATTTGGGTGTTGTTAATTTTGTGAAATAGAAGTCCTATCTTCCACTTTCTACTTTTTTTTGTGGTCGATGTTAGTTTTCTTGGGATTTTGGAACGTAGAAAGAATCCTATTTTCCTTTATTTATTTATTTTTGTTTTTTAGATGTTGGTTTTACAGCATAGCATTTATTTTAAGTCGAGGGGCTATCGAAAATTAACTATGAAACACCACAAACGAAGTTAGGAGTAAATTGTTGTGTAAATTCTATCCTTTCTAGAACATTGGAAACTTAACTTTTTGTCTGGCTAAGGAACTAGTCCATGTTATACCAATATTTATATATATTGGACATCAACCTTCCTCATCTATGAAGAAGAAACTCGAGAAGCATTACCCAATTTGGAATTCGTGAGTTGATATTTATTTCAAAATTATGTTATGTGTTGAATTTCCTTAGGAGAGGTGGAAACTTTGAGTGGAAACTTACTTTCTGTCTGGTTAGTAGAGATTTCTTGCTTTTTAAGAGATTAGTCCAAGTAAGAACGAGAAGTATGTTGGACATGTTCCTTTCTTAAGAAGATGCATCATCCAATTCGGGATTCTTGAGTTGATGTATATTTCGAAGTTATGTCGTGTGTTAAATTCTCCTAGGCGAGCTTGAAGTATTGAATGGAAACTTACATTTTGTATGGTTAGTAGGAATTTCTTGTTTGCTAAGGGATTTGTCTAAGTTAGACCGAAAAGTATATATATGTTGGACATGGTCTTCGAGTTTCTTCTTCACAGATGAGGAAGGATAATGTCCAACATATATACTTGTCCGTTTAACTAAGACTAATCCCTTAAGCAAACAAAAGTTCCTACTAATTGTACAAAAAGTAAGTTTCCATTCATTACTTTAAGTTCGCCAAGAGAATTCAACACACCACCTAACTTCGAGATAAACATCAACTCACGAATCCCAGATTGGGTGATTCATTTCGAGTTTCTTCTTCTCAAATGAGGAAGCATCATGTCTAACATATATACTTCTCGGTCTAACATGGACTAATTCCTTAGCAGACAACAAATTTCTACTAGCTAGACAGAAAGTAAGTTTCCACTTAATGCGTCAAACTCACCCAAGGAAATTTAACACCAACATAACTTTGAAATAAACATCAATCAAGATCCCAAATTGGGTGATGATTCTTCGAGTTTCTTCTTCATAGATAAGGAATGAGTATGTCCATCATACTTCTCGGTATAACTTGGATTTATTCTTTAATAAGAAAGAAATTCCTAAAAGTAAGTTGCATTTCACTCTCTTCTAATAGTACATCATAAAACTTAACTGTCCTCAGGTGATTAAATGTGATATTCGAGAATCTTGCATGAATCTCATCAATAAACTCATAGGGCACAAGTTCGAAATAATCCCCATCACTAAGGATACATAATAATTCTTCTTGCAGCATAAATGTTTGGGGTCATATATACCAAAACGGTTAACTGAAATAGTAGTATTTGTTGTACCAGTGTTAAATTTATAGTCAATCATTGTACTAAAATTAATACAAGTACTATTTGTATCTATACTACCAAACGACTCCTATAGTGTTGAAAGAAGTGTCAAGTATTATCTATTGTTTTATAATGTTGCATAAAACAAGTCATTCATATAATGTTTCGATGTAAACACTCATTACTATAAATTTATAGTACAATAAGTATCGCATCACTAATTTGAACTTCTAGGTTCTCTTCAAATTCTATGCAAAACTACTTTATATGTGTTTACTTTAACCTAATCCAAACAATTTTACATTAAAAGTGTCACGACTCAAAACTGAGCCGCGAGTGGCACCCATACTTATCCTACTATGTGAGCGAACCAACCAATATAACCCCAACATTTCAATACATAATGGATAAAATACAATGCGGAAGACTTAAAACTCATTAACAAAATCAACAAAATAACTTCTAAAATTCATCAATCATTATCCCCAAAATATGGAAGTCATCACCACAAGAACATCTATCCTCAAATTACTAAATCTAAGATTATCTAAGAAGCTAAAATAAATAAAAAGCTAGTCCATGCCGGAAGTTCAAGGCATCAAGACATGAAGAGGAAGATCCAGTCCAAGCTAGAAGCAATAGCTCACCCTGAAATCTGGTGTAGCGAAGACTGGCTAGAGTTGCGGTTGAGTTGAAGACGACGGCACGTTTGCTGCACTCGACAACTAACAAAGAAAGAAACATACAAGTAGGGGTCAGTACAAAACACAAGTACTGAGTAGGTATCATCGGCCAACTCAAAATAGCGATCAATATATATCGGATAATATCATAAATCAACTACAATACTCAACATGTAGCAACAACAAGTACTATAATCATTAATAAGTACCGCCAAGTTCACCCATGAGGACTCAAGCCTCAATACCATACTAATTTGGGAATTAGGTTCATTAGATTGAGTATATTATCATATTTCAAGATTCATCATCCTTATTCCTCTTGTGTCGGTACGTGAAACTCCGCTCCTCTACTACTATGTGTCGGAACGTGACACTCCGATCCCCTAATTCTACGTGTCGGTTCGTGACACCCGATCCCCTAATACTATGTGTCGAAACGTGACACTCCGATCCCCTAATTCTACATGTCAGTTCGTGACACCCGATCCCCTAATACTATGTGTCGGAACGTGACACTCCGATCCCCTAATTCTACGTGTCGGTTCGTGACACCCGATCCCCTAATACTATGTGTCGGAACGTGACACTCCGATCCCCTAATTCTACGTGTCGGTTCGTGACACCCGATCCCCTAATACTATGTGTCGGAACGTGACACTCCGATCCACTAATCTCATTCTATCAATTCATCAAGCCTTCTCTTATTCCAAGGCATCATCAATCTCATTACTTTAGTTCATCAAGCCTTCTGTTATACCATGGCATCATCAATCTCATTACTTTAGTTCATCAAGCCTTTTTTTATACCAAGGCATCATCATTAACAAAGTAGATTAGGGTTTCTTTCAAGATTTAGGATTCAATAGCTTCATCATGCTTATTTTATCACAATTATATAATCACATTCAAGCAAGCATACAATTAAGCATATAGAAGGGTTTACTAGACTACCCAATACATATCATTCGCTATTAAGAGTTTACTACGAATAGCTTAAAAACCATAACCTACCTCCACCGAAGATTCGTGATCAAGCAAGCAATTTCCCAAAGCTTTGGGTTTCCTCTTCGTTCGTATCTCTCTCGATCGTTTCTCTTTCCCTCTCCTTGTTCTTTCTATTTTTCTTATTCAAACCCTCTTTCTTTTACCCTAATTATCATATAATTAAGTATCAAAGATGAGGAATTAACCCACTAATTAACTCAAGGTTATCTCTTTTAACCCCCAAGTAGTTTAGTTATTAATATTAAACCACTAACTTTATAATTATAAGCTGGAATAGTCCAAAACGCCCCTTAAAATATTTACAGAAATCCGACCCAGCCTGGGATTACGCAACCTGTGACGGTCCGTCCTGCAGGTCCGTCGCAAAGTTCAGAGACTCAATTTCCTTGAAGAGTCTGTGACGGTCCGTCGTGCCCACGACGGTCCGTCCTGCCATGTCGTCACGAAGTTCAGAGAGTCGATTTCAGTACCCAAATTTCAGAATTCTAAGTGTTTTGGAACGAGACCCCCTCGACGGTCCGTCGTGCCCATGACGAACCGTCGTGGGATCCGTCGTCTCAGCCAAATTTTCCAGAATTAAAATCTGCTGTTCAAAACGACTAAACAGGTCGTTATAAAAAGTTGCAAATTAACGAAATCAATGCAAGTGTCATCTACGAATTATACACCTTTTCTTTTATTGTTAAAGTTGTGACATGTTTGTTTGTTGTTCGTGTAGCATATACTCTTTCCTTACAAATCGTATTCTTTTTTAATTTCTACAAATTATCATACCTCTAGATGAAAAAAGACTAAGTTTACCTTCTCTTGATCGACTTAGCAATCTTGCCATTTATTTAATTGATGACATTTTAAATAGGTTGTCTTTTCAAGATTTGTAAGAACTAGTACACTTTCTAAGGATTGGCAATATACTTTCCCAAAAATTACACAGGTTAAATTTGATCAAAATGTCTGGGAAACATCAGAGGACGTGACATCCCCTACCATTGGATTTATTCCTATTCTTGATTGTTTCCTCTGGTTTCATATTGGAATAACATTGACAGTTATCCTAGACTTTACTAGTCTAAAAGTATGTCCTTAATAAAAATTCATGATCTAACTTCGATTAAACCCCTAACATGAAAGAAGTTCCTACTACCAAAAAGTAAGTTTCCCTGAGAGAATTCAACAAATAACATAACTTTGCAATAAACAACCAAAGACTCAAATCATATATCATTTAGGAGCATCCATGAAATATCAAAACCATCTTTGTTCCCAAACAGAGTATTCAAAACATTTACAATTCTATGTTTCCAAGCAGATAAAATCTTTATAGTAAATTAAAGCAAAGGCAAAACACAGCCTTACTACTCATCAACAAAACATCTTGTTTCTGTTTGCACTTTCAAAACATTTTAGCCAAAGATTAAGAAGGATTGTGATAACGATACTAATCAACAAGATACAAAACTTCTACTTTAGATGATGCCCGTTGAGACTTTGTTATCTCCATGAATACATTAAGAGATTCGTGAGTTTCCATTCGACGAGGCTTGATTACCATTTTCACTGGTGCTGGAGACTTTGCCAATAAAACCTTGATAAGGTGCATTTCACCCTCTTCGAATAGTACATCATAAAACTTAACTGTCCTCAGATGATTAAATGTGATATCCAAAAAGCCTGCAGGAATCTCATCAAAAACCTCCTGGGGCACAGATTCGAAAATAATCTCCATCACTAATGATACTCCCTCAAGAAAAATCAAGAAAAAAACATTAACTCATTACACACAATATAAAACTCATGGAAAAGATAGAGAGAAAATAAACATTAGTGACGACCTTAATTTCAATTTCTTCCAAATTTGGGGATGTTTATATAATGCAAAGAATAAACGAAAGCTAAAAAAACTCTCCAAGAGTAGTCCAAGATATGAAAAGGTATTTCAGACAGTTAAGAGTTGATGGAAGCCTTGTTGGTATAACTTCAGTTTATCCATTATCAAACTAGAAATAAAATTACAAAATCAGGATGACTCAAAGTAAAAAATACACATGAAAATGCATTACCATAAAGTTAAATGAAGGAACATTACATCAAAAAGATCCTGGCTGAAACACTCAAGAGTAGGAATAGATGAAAAAATACTGACAAAATCATCTTCATCCTCTAGAACCAATTCTCTAGGCGCATACAGAACATTGGAAAGAACAGGAACATTTTCAAGATATATCAATTGTATATCGCAACGAAAGACAAATGACCTTATGTAAGGAGCATTAATACTCATGAGGTACATATTGTCTACGTCTTTTATCACCAAATCCTAAAGCAACGGATTATTGGAGATCAAACTATCAAACGTATTAGTAGACAGTGTGACTTATTTAAATTTTAGCCTAATCACCTTATTAAATCCCTGAAAGAAACATGGAAGTTGTATTTCAAGTTCCATGAAATACAAATTCCTCAATGCTGAACAATTAAAACAAAAAGTTGGGCAACCTGTATGGATAATAAATAAATGGAAGTTTAAGGAGAAAATGTTGAATGTGATCAGAAAAAATCAAAGGATCAACATTAGGACATACTATTAGACTAATAATATTGAGGGTGGCCTTAAATATTATTCCTCTATGAAACTTAGGAAACTATCAAGAATCGGAATAAATCCAATGGTAGGGGATGTCAAGTCCTCGGGTGATTTCCACACTATTTTATCAAACTTCACATGTGGAATTCTCCGGCAAATATATTGTCAGTCCTTTGAAAGCGTACTAACTCTTACAACAACTCGAAAATACAACCAACTTAGAATGTCATCGATTAAATGGAGTTAAGTCAATCAGGAGAACGTAAACTAAGACTTTGTTCTCCCAGAGGCATGATAATGTATAGAAAATAAACAAACGTATGATAGGTAAGGTCAATGTACACGCTACACGAACAACAAACAAACATGTCATAACTCTAAGATTAAAAGAAAAGGTGTATAATAGGAGGCAAATGTAACCTTTTTATGTTTAAAAAATGCAAAAGAATTTATTAGTAGCTGACATTTGCTTTGATTTTTTTAATGTGCAAATCTTGATGTAAATTTGTTTGGCTTAAGTTAAATAAAACACATATAAAGTATTTTTGTAGAGAATTTGAAAAAAACATAGACGTTTAAATTAGTGATGTTATACTTATTGTACTAGAAATTTATAGTATTGAGTGTTTAAATCAAAATACTATAGGAATGGCATGTGTTTGTTGTAACATTATAAATGAATAGATAATACTTGACACTTCCTTTAGCACTAAAGGAGTCATTTGGTAGTATATATAAAAATAGTTTGTATGAAATTTTAGTACAATGTTTGACCGTAAATTTAACTCTGGTATAACTAATACTAGTATTACAATTAACCTCTTTTGGGATCTATCACTCCAAACATTTGTTCTACAAGAAGCATAAAATATTTATTTAGTGAACTACGCACTTAATTTCAATATTTTGGTGAAACATAATAGAAAAATACATCCTGAAATTTTAATCATGTATATGCTATTAATAAGAACACCATAACCATGAGAAATGGTATTATTTTGTTAATTCAAATATTCATATCCAAACCCATACTCAAATCTAAAACCATCAAGACATGAATGATAAATCAGATTCCTATAAATTAAAAAAAACATATTGATAGTTGAAAAAAGTGATATTCATTATTCAAGACTAAGCTATAAGTCCATCCGCCTTTAACCTATTTCTTCTCAAGAAAACATAATTAGAATTACACGAATATTTTATTTTTTCTTAATAGTTTAATTTTATTAAAAATACTTCAAATCTTAGGAGGAAACAAGAAATAACTTAATTTTGTTGGTACCATTACACAATGAATTTAGGTACAGCCATCATCAGGATATACTATTGTTCTTATTTGAAAAAAAAATTACTTTAGTTATTATTGTTTTAATTAGGCTTCTTCAGAGGGTGGCTGTATGCTTTTAAAGATGAGGCATATGCCTTAGGCTACAAAGAATTGAAAGGCCTAATGTTTTAGTAATAATAAAATTATCGTAAGCTTTTTTTAGCAAAAAAAAGAATGTTTTAATTTGTATGTAACTCGTTTATATGGATCAATTTTAAATTTAACTTCCACATGATAGGTTTAAGACCACAAGATAAAAAAAATTTGTATAAATATATCTTTAGTTTAATATCATAGAAATAAAACTATTTTTATGAAAACGAAAGAAATAACATGAATCTCAAATAAAAATAAATTGAGCCGTCACTGATTTTTTTAATCAATTATGTGTACTAACTGTTGAAAGAAGCTTGACGACTGATGGGACACGTCGAAGGAACAGGTCCATCGAAGAGGACTGACGAGTTTGAGTTAGACTAGTACTAGGATTAGACTACTAAATCTTTAGTTACGTACGATTAAGCTATTGAATATTATAGGAGTCAACTAGGATAATGTATTTGACTTGTAATACAATACTACTCATGTAATTATTTGTATTGTAGTAGGATTCCTAGTATAACTAGAATATGACTCTTCTCCTATATAAAGAGATTGTAACTCAACATTAGAATAATCAATACATCCTTGATTTCTACATACTTTTGTGAGATTTATAAGTGGTATCTGACAGTTGAAGTTTTTCCGCTCTTTAACGTATTAGATCAAAATAAAAAACAACCAAATTATCAAATTGCAATGGCCTAGTTTCCAAACACTCTTTCGACCTCTTCACTTGATCATCTTATTTTGTCCTGCTCCATTAAACTTAAGACAATGAACGATCTTATATGGAGGACACAAATGACATAGTTGATTCAAGTGATGAGATTAACCCAAATCATCGCAGAACCATGTTGAGCGATCTGTTTCAATGGACAGACTACTGAGAAAACTGTAACAGGCGAAAGGGTGCAGAAGACAACAACATTGTTGATGATTGGGAGGATAAGGATATGTTACGAAGGAGTTGAATTTTAGGCACCTTGACAGAAGAAAGCATGTACATGATTGTAGGATGTTTAACTGCCAAGGACATGTGGGAATGCTTGGGAGAAGCATATTTTCAAGAAACTAAAGATAAGAAGTTCCAAATAAAGTAACAAGTGCATAGTGTGAGGCTAGGAACACAAACAATTGACGAATACATTAAGGAATTCAAAGGCATATATGATGGTTTTGCAATCATTCACAAGTCTGTAGATGAAGATAGAAAAAATGATTTATTTTCCTAGAGGTCTAGGTAATAATTAAAAGACCTTAAGGACTATCATGCTAGTTAAGACACCATATCCTACTGTTAATCAGATTGTTAATGCTCTCAAGAGTTTTCATATGAGGGAGGAGGAAGAAGAATTTCCTTAACAAAACAATAACATGGGATTCTCTGCTCAATGAGGCAGGGGAAGAGGAAACAACTCACAAAAAAGAGGAAATAATAACTTCAATTCAAGAGAAAGAGGCTTCAAGGAGGGTTTACACATCCAGACATGTTGTGCTTGATGAAAATACATTACCTTATGTGTCTCCAAAGCAAAATCAAACTAACAATGATGTCTCACCTCACCTTTCTACTTTTGTTGAATATTTCTCTGAAATGCAGACACCCGATAATTATGTTTAGGGGAAGTACAGGTTGCTAGCCCGCCCATTACTATTGATAATGTTGCTATACCTCATGTACTCATTGATGATAAGAGTATTATTGACCTCTCAAGCACAATATCAGATGTTGAAGAACAAGTTGATTTGGATTGTCCATACATTAACATTGAAACTCCACCTGCAATTTTGAATACGTCAGCAGCAGTGAGGAACAAGTTGCTCTTAAAGGTCCAACCAAAGATCATCATCAAACAACCACTTTAGTTTATGTACCAGTTGACCTTCAACTTGACAATGCTACACTCCAGTCCACTGTTTTGGTTAATGTACAGTTGAGGTACTTCCTGCACCACAAGGGCATCATATGATCACCAGGAACAAGGCGAAGGAACGACACTTGTTACTTGTTGCTAGAAGCAAGACATAAATTGTGAGAGAACCAAATACGACTAAGGAAGCACTAAAATAACTTTATTGGCTTGCAGCAATGGAACAAGAAATTGGTGTTTTACAAACTAATAAGACATAATTTTTTGCGCCTAAATCTCCTGATATGAACTTGGTTTGATCAAAATGGGTTTTCAAGAAAAAATTAAAAGTTGATGGGACAATAGATAGGTATAAGTCCAGACTTGTGGCAATGGGTTTGTCGCAGCTTGAAGGGCTAGATTTTAAAGAAATATTTAGTTTTGTGGTTAAAGCTACAACTATTAAGGTGGTTCTATCTATTGTTGTCAGTTCAAAGTAGAAATTTAGACAAGTAGAATTCAAAAATGTGTTTCTACAAGGCTTCTTACAAGAGGAGGTGTACATAATTCAACCCCCTAGTTGATATTCATACCACAGCCTTAACAAAATAGGTTTTTTTGGTTTTTGCAGCAAGCTAGGAGTTACAATTTCTCTACTCACTAGCTTGAGGGGAAGTGTTGAAGGAAGCTTGACGACTGATGGAACACGTCGAAGGAACAAGTCCATTGAAGCAGGATGACGAGTTAGAGTTAGATTCATACTAGGATTAGACTACTAAATAGTAAGTTTTGTACGATTAAGAAACTGAACATTGGAGGAGTTGATTAGGATAAGGTATTTCACTTGTAATAAATTACTACTCGTGTAATTATTTGTATTGTAGTAGGACTCCTAGTATAACTAGAATAGGACTCTTCTCCTATGTAAGAAGTTTGTAACTCAACATTATAATCAATAATACATCCTTTATTTATACATACTTTTGTGACATTTCTATACTAACTAATGTTAAAATGATCAATTAAGAAAGGACATATGTGGAATATTGATTAATTTTATTTCCTTCATATTTTTTACTTGTCATTTGCTTTTAACACTCTCTACACTACGTGAAAAAGATTTAATACTTAAAAACAAGATTATGTTTTTCCGTAACTATTTCTTTTTGGAATTCGTGGGTTCTAGGACTAAGAAGAATCATCTCTTTCTTTTAGTTAGATTCCTACATGATGTATTAGATCTATCAAAAAAATATTGTTGTATTTATTGAATGCCCATTCTAACACATTTATCTTTCTTCAATCTTAATAGTG